>JBBMKB010093063.1:0-23167 GCA_037833945.1 Alaria marginata
TAACAAGAGCGAGGGCCACGAGAGCGACAGAGCGACGGAGAGAGGGACAAGGGCGGCCATAGGCCGCCCAACCAACTCCCGAGCGACTAGGTCGAGCGACCCACCGGTCGGTCGATCGACCGAGCGACGGCCCTCGATCAGTTGATCTAGCGATGAGATCGAGCGACCCAGCGCTCGGTCGGTCGGCCGCGTGTTTGCGGTCGACTAAGCGAGCGAGCAATCGACGATCGCGTCTCTTAACAGAGTTGTAAATGATAACCGCTCCTTTCTCGCTACTGTATGGCGTAGTAAGTACTACAGGTGCAGGCGTGGGCGATGGACCGAGCAAGAGAGAACTGAGTGCAACTAATACCGCTCCTCCCTGCTGTGTGACGCACACACCACCACCACCAGTAGTACATAGGGGCACGTACGTACAGCGGGCAGTAGTTACAGCAGCGGTACATGCACATACGCAGAACAATGTGGGTAACGGTCGGTACGTACAGCAAGGAAGCACACAACAAACTCACTCATACATATAGCGATGCGAACGAGCGGGCGGACGATTGCGACGATCGCACTTCTTGACAGTGCAATCTATAACCGATCCGTCCTTGCTGCGGTATGGCGTATTAAGGACTACAGGTACACGCATACGCGGGCGATGGACCGAGCGAGCGAGAACTGATTGTAACTTAAACCGCTCCTTTGTGCTGTGTGACGTACACACCACTACCACCAGTAGTACATAGGGGCACGTACGTACAGCGGGCAGTAGTTACAGCAGCGGTACATATACATGCAGCAAGCACTAAAAAGTAGGTACTGGTCGTTGCAGCAAGTGAGCACGCAACAAACACACACATACATATAGCGATGCGAACGGTTGCGGCGATCGCACTTCTTTCTTGCTGCTGTATTACATATTAAGGACTACAGGTACGCACACACGCGCGCGATGGACCGAGCGAGGGAGAACTGATTATAACTTAAACCGCTCCTTTGTGCTGTGTGACGTACACACCACCACCACTGGTAGTAGTAGGTACTGGCACGTACGTACAGCGGGTAGTAGTGACACCAGCGGTACATACAATGTCATACAGCAAGCAGTAGAAAGTAGGTTCCGGTACGCACAGCAAGCAAAAGGACACAATAAACACACACATACATACCTTGCATATACAAAGAAAGGGACACAGACTACACACAACACACGCGATCGACCGATCGAGCTTGCAATGCGAGGGAGCGGGCGGACGATCGGGACGATTGCATATATTTCTTGACAATGTAACGAGCAGGGTTTTCGTTCCTGCTGTGTGATATGCACAACAGTAGTACTATACTTGTTGCGCAATCGTAGAAACGGGCACGTACAATACGTGCAGCAGTCAGTAGGTACAGCAGCGGTACAGCAAAGTACGAAGTAGGTACCGGTACGTACGTACACAGCAGCAGCTGTAAACAACTAGGAGTAAGCAGTAGGCGCTACTACAAACAGCAGTAGCAGCAACGTACGTTCTGCGGGCAGCTGTTACAACAGAAGCGCTACATACATACAGACAGCACAAGCAGATGGCAGTTGTTGACAATGCACTTAATAACCGCTCTTTCGTCGCTGTTGTATGGCGTAAGTACTACAGACACAACACAACCACTAACAGTAGTAGTAGGTACGGGCAAATACGTACAGCGGGCAGTAGTTACAACAGCATCGGTACAAACATTCAGACAGCAGAAAAAGCTGTAGAAGTAGGTTCCGTACGTACGTAATGCAAGCAAGCACACAGCAAACACACGTACATACCTCGTACAGGACAGACTAAACATAATGTGGTGCAAGCACAACAACAGGGTATAGTATTGCCCTCTCTACAATGAAAAATGGTCTGGGCGGTCAATGGTTTGGTTTGACGGGCACGTAGGCGGGGCTGTTAGGTCGTGTCGTGTATATTTCAACAAGACATCTAGACAACGACCTGCTATGTTTTTGTTTGGCTTCGAAAGCTTACGCAACGGCACTGCATATGTATCTCCTCGACCAACGCACCGTGAATGAAAGTCGTGTGAACAAACATGGACGATGAGTGTATAAAACGTTATCCCCGATTTTCACAAATCATGGGTTGAACGCCGTGCCCGTTTGAAACGGAAGCGGACTGCGTTATTCATGCCTTATGTCTACATGGTAACATACCGCTTTGTTACATCATCAGTCTTCATGTCTACATGGTCCAGTTTTGTGTTGGATTTACATGATTATAATTACATAACAAGACAACCCTTCCGGTGTAGATGTTGTTTGACTCGCGTTAATTTAGGCGTCAGCCGCAGACACCTTCTATATTCTAAGGGTTACTGGCGACGCACACATAGCGTGAGATCAATCAACCACACAGCTCGGGTGAGTTGTGTCCGCGCAGATAGATGTTGATGCACGTTACTCTGAAGGCGATATTGTGTTGTTGGAAAAGGCGGGCGAATGCTGAGCTCGTACGTTGATTGTTGACCCAAGTCACTCCGTTGGCACTCTTTTCATTGCATCGGTTGAACAGGTCGCTGAACGGAAATGCCATCGAGACCATCCACCCTGATGTTTTCAACGACAATGCGGCTCTTACACGGTTGTGAGTGAGAGGGTAAAGCCCAAATTTGTCTCGGCCTTCGCTAGCAGACACCGTGACGGTTTTATCACCAGTTCGTTGCTATACATAGTGCTGCCACAACACATGGCTGCTAACGATCTATGAATCGTCCTTAAGAAGTTCACCCCGACGTATGTATATGTATATGCAAGGCACCGTATCCCTGCTGCATGGTTCTCTCGGTGCGTGCCGGACAACCCCCTCACGATCACCAACCACAAGAGAAACAGGGGTCAAACGGTACAGGTGCCCCCGGCGAATCGGTTGCCTCAACGAAAACAACCCGACCAAGGTTGTTCTCGGGGGGGGGGCGTACTGTTATGTAATAGAGTTCATCGTTGGCAGCGACAGCGTGTTTAGTTGCATCATCGCGTTGGTACAGCGGGAAAACGGCTCAAATGACCGAAAATACCGCGCTTTCGTGTGCCAGACAAAGCTACAGTAGTATCTTACTTCGTACTACTGAATCATAGTTATTGCAGGACATTGACCGACATTGGATAGTAAACATTCAAGATTTAGTGTAAGATACGGCGCCTGGTGGATGTGCGATTTAACGCGTCGTGAAACCCAGGGGCTACCACATACGCTCGTCTGTGTCGTCGCCAACGATTATTGCGCTTCTGTAACTGTCGTTAATATTCAAAAATATATCACATCATTTGTGTAAAGCATGCGACGGGAACGTGAAACTGTACGTTATTCCAGCAGAGCTGAAGCCAGCCGTAGACCCAGCACCCAGCAACCGTGGATTGTATGATACGTGGTAGTCGGTGTTCTCTCGATACCCTCAGTAGGTCGATACTTGATCTAAAATACGAATCGACGAACTGTGCGTCGACAGCTCCATCGGAACAGCCTACTCCGCCGTGTGATATTCCTAGCTTGTTTTTCGAGAGCTCCGCACCCGACCTGGCTCGCTCTGTGTGTATACATTTAGCCATCTCAAGAACGACACGTTGCGAAAATTACCATGCGCCCTTTTTTTCAACTTGTGCAAAAACATTACTGCGCCCGACAGCTACTTGGTTTTGGCGATATCTACAACAAAAACGAAAACTGGAAAAACGAAAATAGTTAACGGGGACGACGTAAAAGTGGTACGTCGAGGGCATGCCCGGGTTTGCACTGGTCCGTAGTCCAACAATCAACCGTTAGCTTAGTGTGACAAGTTGCTCCTATTTGGGGACAGCCTGGTGTGTTAGAAACATTTCACTACGATGCATGCGATAATTCGGGTATCTACGCGAGACCTATACATGATATGTCACAAACGTGTCACTACGATGTATGCATGCGACTGTTCAGGTACCTTCGCGAGAACGAGTTGACCACGCTAGACGGCGTCTTCGACAATTTGGGCCAACTTGAAGAGTTGTAAGTGCAGTCTATGTTATTTTTCTCGTTTTGCCTCGTTGCTCGTAGGCAGAACGATGAAACCATTTATGTTTGGAGGGTCTGCTGTCGCTTGATAACAATAACTCAAAGTATAGTCTAGGGTGTTTGTGATTTCCAACCTCTGCTCGGTTGGTAAACGTGTACAACTAGTATTGAAACCGACAAATGAATGCCGTAACCCAAGGCGAACCACTTCACGAGAAAGCACGGCTAGAAAAACCACACGGTAGGAAAACGCATTTCTAACCAAATTGTTTGCTGACTTTTCGTGAATTCGGTTGGCCTTAGCTTGTCACGTTCGGCTGTTTCAAAATGATTGCTATACTTCGTATGTTTTCATAGTCAACTGCTACCCAACCGTAGTTCGTATCTGCAGTGGTTAGTTCGCAAACACCTTAACATGTCCCTCTAAGTGACGACGTTCTTGCTTTGGACGCTCGCTACGGCGGTGGTAGGACCCTGACCCTTTTATATGGTGGTTTCATGACGAAAAACCAAACGGCACGAAAGGTTAAGACCGCAAAGAAACAGGGGGGTCACTCGTGCGAGTGACCCCTAGCTATTGCAAAAAAGAAGGGGGGAATAGTGACCCCCCTAAGGTAGCCGTGGTATCATTACCTCACCCAACAACCCATTCTGAGAAAAAGACAAAAGACAAGCGTCCATTGGATAGTTAGATGTACACCGATTACTGTTGTGCAACGCACACAGGATACACCTAGTTTCGGTGCTGTAGCTCTTGGGTTGGGAAGCCCCGTTAGTGACAGATTGTTGGCCTTCAATGGGCATCCCCTACCGTGTCATGGGTCGAGTTTGACGTTGACTCGTGCTACGATGATTTTAAGAGCACTTTTCGCTAGGTAGGATAGTATATTAATCACGGGGCGTCTTAACCCACTATCATGGGAATGTCGTTTTTGTGTCGCGGTAATTTCGTTGTTTACATAGGCCATGGAACTTGTTCATTGGGTCCAAATTTCTGTGTCTGTCGACGTTTGGTGTTTGGGTGGGGGGTGATGAAAAAGTAGGAGCATCCCTACCGTACTATAGGTAGCATGCACCCACTTATTTGGGGGTATTGGAGACGTGGTCGTACCGCAAGGCAGCGCACCCCCCCCTGCTATCCCCCGTGGTGCGGACCACTTCGTATTATGAGTGGGGGGCTCACAATAGTCCCGGTTATATAGTGCTTCTGCCCTCTATTGTGCCTGTAGAATCGCTTGGTACGACCGAATTTCTCTGTGACAACTCTATATAAAAGCCCTATTTCCAACAGTGCCCGTGACGTGAGTAGGGCCGGTATGTTGAGCTGGCACATACCGGTACTACTCGGGACCCCCCGGTGGGTCTAAACCAATTTGCTTAACATTCGTCCGGTGGGGCCATTGCGTCGTTGGGACAGGAGTCTGGAGGGCAACGCCATCGGGAGCATCAACGCCATCATCTTCGCGGGTTTGTCGTCTGTTACATTTTTGTGAGTGTGAGCGTGAGAGAGTGAGAGTGGTCTTCTTTCTAGGCCGAGTCCACATACAGGAACACCACGGCCTCGAGTTCAGTACGTGCTTCTACAACGCTTGAGTGTTAACGATCGAAAGTCCGTACTCTTGACGTTTGTTGTATAACGCCTAGTCTTCATGCGATCGATAACGCCTAGTCTTCATGCGATCGATAACGACTAGTCTTCATGCGATCGATAACGACTAGTCTTGATGCGATCGATAAAGACTAGTCTTCATGCGATCGATATCAAAATCGTCTCTCGATAAGTACCGAAACTATCTGGGGAGCTTTCGCCCCCCCCCCCCCACACAAGAAAATAAAATGGTGACATCGTCGTAGCATAGTTGTGAAAAACAATAATAGCTAGCCCAGGACGATCGAACGCCGCAATAAAACAACTTACCCGTGTTTAAAGTAGTGCTGCTCTTGAGAGAGACGCTACGTTGAAGAGTATAGTGCCTACATATCTGCGGCTGCCTGTTTCGGCAGATGGGCTTATTGCGTTGGAATAGCGGGTTCCAAAATAATTCCTCCGATAACACTGCACAACGTGTCAGAGTTCGCATGTCGTCGTTAAATATCTGTGAATAGTGGTCATATGACGGCTACATGAAACGCTTGCTTTGGCAATTTGATTTCGTGATGACTCAATCGCGCTTGCCCGGCCACGACCCGTGCCCACTATATCACTTTATCGTGTTTGCCTTTTCATGTTTTGCCGCATCGTCGACCCAAAGCCGAACTAGAATAGCCACATACAGCAGCGCAGAATTCCCAACCGAACGACCTACAAAACAACTTTAAAGCATAGACATGTGCTACGATAGAAGAAGTGGCAGTTTTGGCTAACAAGGTTTTGAGCGATGGGGCTCCTTAACCCAAAATCGTCGGAATGTCATTCTTGTTTTGAAATCTGGTTGGTTTTATATACCTACTGTAGGCCATGATTTTGCTCATCGGTTTATAAGTTGGGTTTACTCTAAATGAGGTTTGGCGTGAGGTATAGAGTAACACTCCTCGAGTGAAAAGGCCCATAAAACAATGGCGTTATCATACTGATCAAAGTACCATATTTTTGTTGTTCTTATTGTTCTTATGGTGCTATTATGTATTAATTATGCCCATGCTTAGCACGTTCAGGGTTCATACTTACTCTGATTCGTGTTCGGGTTAAGGTGGACAGCTCTTTAAAATCAAGCAGCCTCGGAAACATTTGGGCGTACTTTTATCATACCATCCTTCAAAACGTCAAAGCACACACATCTATACTTGACCCCCCCAACGGCGTCAAAAAGAGGCTGTACGAGTAACAAGAGACGCACACACAATTCATACAACATGTAAAAATACGAAAGGATAGGGGGAGTATGCTTTAGCAAGAAAGAAAGAAAAAGAGATGGTAAAGAAAAAGAAGATGGGAATATGAATAGACGTGGTTAACAAAACAAATGAAGACTTTGATGGCGGGGTGAAGCAGATGTGGATAGGGATAAAAGGGATATTTGGCAAACAAGCAGGAGAAGCAGACACGGGCATAGCCACGTTGAGAGCACAGAACGGTAAAATAGCTAGTTGTTTGAAGAAGAAGACGGAAGTACTAGTAGCGCACTACTACCGTAAACTAGGAACACCCACAACCAAAGACAGCTTCGACGCCGATTTTGAGAAGGAAATCAACGCGCGGGCAAAAGCGAATGTAGATGCATCAGAAAGGGAAGACAGGGGTTCCGAAGGATTGCAGAGATATTTCACGAGGAAAGAGGTGAAGAAGTGCGTAGCTATACTTTATAATAGGAAGGCAGCAGGGAGGGGCAGACCGAATAGTGAATATGAAGTACGGGGGAGAAGGAGTGTTTACCACAATGGTTTTGTTGGATAATTGGATGTGGAAAAACGAGTATGCACCGAAGTGGTGGAGAGAAAGAGTAGTAGTGGTCAACTTATTCGATAAAAGAGACAAGGCTGACCCAGGGAACTGTCGAGGCATAACGCTACTAAGCCCCGTAGGAAAAACGTTCTGTAAGATTTTGAACGATAGAACGGGAACAATGATGGAGAAGGAATGAAACACAAGCGAAGGGCAGGCAGGGTTTAGGCCGAACCGTTGCTGCGTAAACCATGTGTACACACTAGGTAAGTTTGTTCGAGGTAGAAAGACGCGGGGCTAACGACGTACTGCTTCTTTCTAGTCGCACAAAAGGCCTATGACACAGTATGGAGAAACGGGTTGTGGAAACAGTTGTGGGAAATTGGGATCAGAGGAAAGATGTGGAGAATGATGAAACAGATGACGGAATGTACGAGAGTGCTGTGATGCTGGACGGGGAAATATCGAACTATGTTGAAAATTTACAAGGAGTGACACAGCGATGTGAGTTATCACCCCATCTGTTCAAGGTATATATATATTTATATATATGACACGATAGTAGCAGTCGAAGCAGCAAATCAGGAAGTCACCGTGGGAAACGATACGGTGTCGGGACTGATATCTGAGGATGCTTTCGTCGGGATAATACCTGAAACACCCAAAGGAATAAGAAACAAAAGCGAAGGACTACAATACACTAGGAAAAGGGGAGCGACAGCGAAGGTAAAAACGTGCGCGGTGGTTGTATGTAACGAAGATATGGAGAACCCGGTAGCATTCAAATGGAAAAGGGGAGAATATTAATTACCGATCTCGTAGACCAGTATACATACCTTGGCATTGAGATCTCAAAAGACTTCTCTTGGGATGCACACATAGCAAAAGTTATAGGACAGGGTTAAAGCACACGTAGATAAGATGGATGCGATCCTAATAGACCCGCACCTTGGTGCTAGGATAAAAATGTGGATTATGATGAATGTGATTGTACCAAAGCTAGAATATGCAGGAGAAGTATGAGAAGGGAATGCAAAGTTCGTAAGACAGCTGAAAACAGTACAGATGACAGCAGCCAAAACAGTACTAGGATGCTCAAATACGACGAGTAATACAGTACAAAGAGCAGAACTGGGAATGTACCCACTCAAAACAAATAGAGACGTAAGAAAGTTGAAATGGCATTACAAGGTAAGGAAAACGCCAAAAAGAAGATGTTGCCAGCAATAGCTGATAGGGCTGTATGGAAGAAAGTAAAAAAACGGCGAGCTGGAATGAGGTGGGATAGCGTAGTCGACAAAGTATGAAAGGATCTAGGAGGAAACCAAGAGGAAATACTGTCCATCGACAAAGCTTGGGGGGTACAAGGCAGAAGTAAAAGAAAGGCTAGAAGTAAGGGAAAGGCTAGCGCTAAGAAAGAACAAGAGAAGGTGAATGAGGAAGAACATTTGCGGGTATATGGGGCGTAACATAAATGTATAGGAATTAAAGGAGCGATTGCACGGGGCGATGGACTAGGCGAAAACGTTGAAACTGCGTTCTTGTGCAGTAGACCTGGACCTGCCACAAAGAAGAAAGCGGTATACCAGTAGTCGGGTGGGGGAGGAAGAAGGTGCACGGAGATGCCCGTGTCGTAACGTAGACAAGGGTAGACTTCACATAGTGGCAGGGTGCGACTTGTACAAGGACGAGCCTAAGGTGTTACAGGAGGAGATGAAGAAAATTGACGGATGTGACATGGAGACGTTCGGTACATTAGATATTAGCGAGAAAACGATCGCTATCTTAGGAGATGGCTGTCATCACTTTACAGTATCGTCTCTGGATGGAGTGGTTGAGGTTTACAAAAGGCAGCGTTATCATTCGAAAATTGAGCCTGAGGAAAAGCTGTGTCGACACCGACACTTGGAGTACTAAACACCTTTTAGGACGATCTCCAAGCATTGCATCTGAGACGGCACTGGTATACCGGCACTTTGCTGGAACCAAGGGAGGCTACAGCTGGTGATTGTCAATTGAAGGGGTCGGTGGACGTGTGGTGTACAGCGTGACTGAAGGTGACCGTAGCTCGGCGTGGACATGCCTATCTAGTGTCCACCTTGTCCACTGCCTCCCATCTGCATCGAACGTGGGGCTGGAGGTACGGACACGGCACGGTGTGCGTCTCCGTCCTCACAGATATAGATACGTCCTAGCGTGTCGCGCCGAGCGGAAGCGATCGAAAGCACCAGCTTTTGAGGCCCACTTGAGAGCTATGCCGCACTCCGAGGTGCAGTAGGGGAGTGTTGAATATATTCGGATGTACTGAGATGGGGCATCCACTGGTCAAACTCTGCTCAACACTAACGCTCTATCTCGCATTCCGGTAAAACGCCAGGAAGGAATACTCCCCTTCCGTTTAATCTCGTTGTAAAATATGAATCATACTGGTGTCCCTCAGCTGTGACATTGAAAAGCTCGTCGCAGCTCACATGAGCACGCTCGTGTGATACTTCGATCTTGCGAGCTAAGAGTGTCGTGACGTCGTGTAGGTCAGTTCCACCGCTAGGTACACTATATTAGTAGTACAAGTATCAACATAAATGGTTTTTATCAATACGGCGAGGCTAAAACCAACCCCCACCTCCCTCCACACCAATGTTTAATGTTGAATCATGCGCCGGTATCCCCAACTTCCCTTTTAACCCGGCCATTCGCTGTCCGCTACATACCCGTCGTCGCTTTTTTTGCCGTTATCACATTTAATCAGGGATATCGGTTACAACCAGCTCACGACCGTCCCATCAAACGTATTTGCTGCGATTGGGTCGCTGTTGGAACTGTGAGTACCCCCGAACATGGCATATGTTTTTGTTTATAAATTGTTGCAATCTCGCATTGGTTGTAGTCAGCTGTCTTCAGCATGGTTCATCCAGATCGAGCAGCGAATGCAGCATTCTGTCGAGGGCGGCCGAACCACTCCGTTGCGTCCGCAGAGGCAGATGTTGAACGAGCGATGGTTGCGTTAGCGAGCAGATATTGTGGAAAAACCGTCGGAGTCATCTCACGGTAGGGGTTGCACGTTTTGGGGTCAAAAGTTCCTGACCGGTTGAGCTCCTGAAGTAAGGAGCTTCCGGTTGGTGTGATCATTTCACGAGGGCATTTGTTTAAGGACTAGCGGACAGAAATGTTGATCGGGTAGCGCGAAATAAAATCTTGGAAGTCATGTTTCGGGTGAGATATTGAGCTCCTCATATCAGGAGCTCAGGAACTTATTGTTGCACCCCTACCGTGGGATGACTCGTCGCTGAATCGTTACCCCGAGTGGTCAGCACCTTCCATGACCATCCTCAGGTTCTATCGTCTGAGTTAGCACTCGCGTACATAACATTTACCCGTGATCAAGTGGGTTTGGTTATTTTCGGTCATCGGATTCGTGGACATGTGTGATGCAGCGGTAACCGACGGTGTTTGTCGTTCGATGCTCATGTGGGTACCGCGTTGCCGCCGTGTCCACCGCCCACGATTAGCAGTTAACGTAGAAATGTGGTATATACACGCGGAGCATCCACCTAAATATACACATATGCCCGAGTATATTAAGCCCTCGCAGCAGCCATCCGTACCACCCGAGTAAAAGTCGTGCTGCAATGCCTTTTTGTGGTCGACCATGCTTCGTTCGTATTCCTTTTGCTGGGATGGAGGGTTGATTGGATGGATCCTGCGCTAAACAACTGTTTTACCTACCGAACAAACTCGCGAGGGGAGTTTCCGGTCCCATTTTCCGTCATATATCATGCCCACGAGTCCCTAGCCTTTTTTTCTCATAAACGTCCACTCCATCTATAAACCCCGTTTGTGTGATGTATCAGGGATCTAGCTGGAAATGGGATGACCAACTTACCTGTGGACGCCTTCACGGGATTATCGGCCTTGACTACACTGTGAGTGCATAACCGGTACTATCGTGCGTTTACGGTTACTAAACCGGTCGAGCAGACATCTGAACGGTTGGCATGCTGTCTACGCTAGCTGTAAGCTGTCCGGCTGACGGAGGCCTCACGCGTAGGTGTCACGTGCCGACCTGGAAGTATAGGGATGCACAATGGCCCCGGTTGATGACAAGTTTAAGTCGCAGGCCCGTTTAACAAGGGTGCATGCCCGGCTGCACTGCCCCGGTGGGGGTGACCTACGGTGGAAGATGTGGAACGGGCGTTTAGGTTTGGAGCGATATTACCGGTGTCGCCATTCCCACTCGAGCTTGACTCTTACTCTCATATATTGCTTCGTCCAACCGCTAAGTGAGAGGGAAGGCTCGAGGGGCAGAACAAAAAAAAACACACTTCGGTCGAACGTAATAAAAAATGTCCATCGTGTTGCGGTAGCGCGCATTATGTAACATGCATATGAGGAACCCTTGACAATTTTGGTTAGAGCGTTTGCTGAATTGTATCACGTCCAGATCTCGCCTACAGTATCGCCTACTCGCTGATGTTCTTTCCCGGGACGAGTGAGAGGTGTTGTGTAAACGTTATCCCCCGAATGTAGAACCAGGGGGTAGTGTAAAGGCATCAGGCTAGTGGGCGCTTTGCGTTGTTCGAATCGATTCTATAATGACGAATCGTCTCATGGAAGAGCCTTAGCGTCTACATCTCCAGTACCGCGCAGCCAATCTAAGTTGCCGCTTTCCCGCTTGGCCTCACCAGGCGTCTCAACAACAACGCTCTGACGACGCTTCCCGCTGGAATCTTCTTGGAGATCGGGTCTGCCACATCACTGGAAACATTGTGAGCGCCTCTGCTAAGTCTAGACTGATACTTGCTCCCCCGGGACACACGACCCATTCTACCTACGATAGAGGTGCATCATTCTGTTTCTGAAGATGTTGTCACTCGGGGAGCTCTGGACCTCACCGAAAAAACCATTTTGAGCAAACTGAAAGTGAAATCCGATGAACAAACCCGTGGCCTATCTACACAAAAGAAAAACATTGCAACAATAGAATCGTTGTCCTACGATATTGGGCTAAGGAGCCCCCGTCATCCAGAAAACAAAAACGCCAATCCGTGCTACCTCTATTGTAGAACGCGTCGCACATTAGAAGTTGAAACCCGGGTACGTTGTGAGAAACAGGGAAATGTGACGCACACGCTGATATTTCGAAGACAATACGTGATCAAGGAGCTGGTGTACTGAAGCTAGTGTACCACGCACTTGCTCACAAATCAGACACCGAGCCTGGGCGAGTAGTTCTGTTCCACATATGATATGTTCTCCTGTAGTACCCGTTCGATGCCTGCTATGAGAGTAGCCTTGGGTTAAGCACCCCCATTGTTCGAGACTCCTCTCCTCACTAGAGGAGGTCTGTACAACGCGAAAGAAGCAGCCTTCAGAACATACGGAGGCTAAAGACTAAAGCGCAAGCCGACGATATACTGTTCACCGTCGCCTGTTAGAATAGGTATACAACCAATAATATAGTATGTCGAGAATGCGCGTTGCCTACCATAGCCCGCGTCGTGTTGCTACAGTAAGTATTACCTGGCTGTCTACCTGTCGGAAAGCGGGGCGGCTAGTCAGGTACGGTCTTAATATTCGCGTGCGCGGCACATCAAATGTTGTTTGTTTGCACACATCTCGTCCGGCGTGAACATAGTGGCCGTTGGCAAGCGCTGCCGGCGTTACATGTGCGCCAGTATGTCTACCACACACCAGCATGTCAGCCGTCAGGTGGTCTTCCACACGGCTCAGCATTTAATTTCCGCTCTACTGTGCATGCTAACCGTGTTCTGTCCATTCAGGGGTCTGGATGCCAACCCGGATCTTCAGTGTGTCCCCACAGTCACGTAAGTCGTGTGCATGACGGACATCCCTGTGTGTTGGTAGACGTGCGTGCGTCGGTCCCCTGCAGTGGTTTGTTTGGCGGATATACCAAACAGCCCCCTGCAGATGGATATGTCTCGGACATTTTAGAGTGCGACAGGAATTTCCCGCTCACGCTTGATGTGTTAGTAGTTTGCTCGGCATCCTTGAAGCTGTTCGATTTCACGCTGCGTGCGCCGCGGATCATCCGCCGTGTGTTTCCGAGCCCGTGTTGTGGGTGAGGGGTGCGCTAGAGTTCGTGCTGGGTGTCATGAACCATGTGTACCGGAGTCTTCGCGTGGTATCGAGACGTGTTAAACATGGAAGAATGAGGTGCGAAACCAATTTTCCCTTCATCCCCGCCCCCTTCGTGTGTACCCTTATTTACAGCTACGCGTCCGACTCTATCGATCTACCTACCACCGCCGAGTTGTGCGGTAAGTTTTGGAAACATAAGTGGAGGTGTGTCCATATCGTTCCAGCGTAGTCGGTGACAATGGTGACTATACATAAATGTGTGGGTGTATGTATGGTGTTGCCGTGTTAACGTGAGGTCGATTTCCCGCCCGCTTTCGAGACTACCAATTGAGCACACTTTTCAAGGATGGGTTTGGATATCGAGCTGACAACGCACGGAAACCACCACACGATAAATCCTCTAAGTAGCCGATGCCGTGCCGTCAAGTAGCTTGATCAGCTTCGTCTAACCCTAACCCTCACGTAACGGTCGATTGGCGACGTCGCCACGCCCAATCGTTCTGAAAAACATTGAGTTCATGTTAATCTAGAACCCACTCATCACTCACGCCTCCCTCTGGTCGATGCCATAATCATGTACTGCCCGACAGTATGCACACCAGCCGACGCGGTTGCGTGCGACATGGAGGAAGTGTGTACAACTGGGGCGACGGGCTACAACTGCGTCCCTTGTAAGTGTAAATGTGGTGCAAAGTGGAAGAGTTACCTCGCTACTGCGGCGGAGGTGCAACACGTCAATCACCGCCGGACGTAGTTCCACTGAATGTGTAGCACGAGGTTTATATCGTATCCCGGGTGTGCTCAGATATAGAAGACACATTCTGATTGGCTCGTTTCAATTACAGCCCCCCGCGTACTATTGTCTTCCCCCACACAACCGAAGCGCACGAAACGAAAGACAGAAACTAGTTGTGCTTCTGCAAAACGTCCAACTAGGCCGGTTTGGCAATCACACCTCTGACGTGTCCTGCATCTGCTGCATCCCTTCGCACCATACGATCTTGATAACCCTGGTACTGGTTCATGTTGGCCGTACTCCAACGATACGTCGGGGGGTGTGCCTTTTCTGCTCCTCCATCTGAAACATTTCGTATTAAGAGTTGAGGCTGCTGTACCGTATATAACATATAGCCCGTTCGTCGAACGTATATCAAATACCGGAGGCCACGCAGGAGCTACAACTAATGGCCCAGGAGCTAAACCTACCAGCCCAATGTCGCCCGGGCACACCGACTGACCTCAGTTTGAGCGTAGTGATAGCACACAAGCCGTAGCCACGGTTACGCTCAACAACCAAATTGTCTGTCTATAGCCTAGACACGTAAAGCTCAGTGCTGCATTTGGAGGTCCACCTAACGCGACGTAGAAGCGAGTAAACACATGTTCCTTTATTGGAATATACCCCTAACAATGCTAACATTGCGGTGGAGCCTACAGTAAGTATTCACCCCGAAAACAAGATCTGCAGGGAGCATGTGTGGAACCTATGCCCTACGATGTTCCGTCCCGCTCCTGTGACGCCTGCCGACACTATCCGTCGCGACCGCTCTGTGACCGCAAAACGTTTATTGTCGAAGCCGGCGCTTCTTCTGGCGTTTGTCCACACAGGGTAGGCGCTCATACTGTCCCGAACATTTCGCTCTGACGTGAAACACCGCTACCACTTCAAGTAACTTTCTCCTATATACACTAATTGTTCCGCGTTGTGTCTTAGTATTTTTGACGAAATTGATTCAACCTAAGGCCACAGGCGAATGTGCTTCCTGCGTTCGACGCATTTCTGTTTTCGTTCAGCACCACGGCCTTGATACGTGCTAGAGTTAGGGCCCCCGTCCCCTCCAGAAATAGTTTTGCAATCAAGTGCTACCCCTACCACATAACGCGTATTTGTCGCGTCCTTCGCGAACAGCTGACAAACAATGGAGGCCATGTAGTGTACAGTAAAAATGTACACGTCGTATATACGTGCGTTAAAACCTGTGTTTCGCATAAACAACGCGCTGTAACGGGATAGCTATATTCACAACTGTCCACACTTTGTGGATCGTCCCCCATGTACTGCTTCTAGGCCTGTTTGCAATTGTATCTAGCGTTAGATGCAGCTTGATCAGTATCATAGGTGCAGTGCAGTAAAACTCGTCTGCCGATAATCGCCACTAACCAACTACCGAAAATACTCACAAATACCCCAATATGATGCACCGGGTCTGTCGGGGTGTCGATGTCACTGTGCGCTCGGCCGATTACTCTCTGCCGATATCACTCGTCGATTTGACACAGCTTGCGCGGACGACAGTGAGTGCGACACGGACGCCGGTGAAGTATGCTGCCTGTTGCAGAACATGTGTGAATCTGCTGATGACATCAACGCCGGTGCCTGTGGTGAGAAAGCCGACCGAAACACATACAGTAGGGGTTTCTCAGTAAGGCGGTGGTGTGCCATAGCAACATAACCGCCTTATTGGGAGAAGCCGCCTTATACATGCCAGGTTATGAGCGTAATTCCCCAGTCGCGCCAAGCTATTTTGACCGCCATATATCGCGATACCGACTTACTCCGACATCCTTATTGACAAACTCTTACTAGGGTAGATATCTAGGGCCTGTAGGTACAATGTACAATGGTACATATCCTACAGCGCCGGTATGTGTCCGCCAGAAAAAACCGCAAGGTAGCGTGAACCGGCGCTATACCTGGAGCTACTCCGGGTATTGCCACTACTTGTTGTTCTCATTTGTGCCAGGCGATTCGATATACACTTTAGCGGGTAACCGGGTCTATACGGCCTGCACTATAGGGGGACATATGTGGCTCTATAGTGCGACCTCTACGGCCCTATAATGCCACCTCTCCGGATCTATAGACGGGTAGATCGCAGGTACGCAAATCGCGCAGTATTTGCCCAGTGGGCCACTCGACTAGTACACCGGCGTAGAGTTGGGTTTCTACTTAACCATTGGGGGTCATGGCGTGGACGTCACTCCCCCCGACCAATTGATGAAACAACACGCACGGAGGACGACAAAACGGTAGCAAAATGAATTTAAGTGGGTACATCGGCCGATAGGCAGCATGTGGGAGTCCACCCCACCACTCGGGTTGTGTCACGGGTCCCTCACGATCATACTTCTGACCATCCCACACCTTTGCCCGTGTCTTTCCTAGGTGACCCTCACATGACGGGCTTCCGCGGGCAGAAGTTCGACTTTACGGGCGAAGAGGGAGCGTGGTACGCTGTCTTATCGGACCTACCGTACGTTCACCTCAACATGCGCGTTACCTGCCCTGTCCCTTCCGTGCCCGAAATAACGTACATCACCGGAGTCTCCATCATCACCACGGATGCCGACGGCCTGGACCACACCATCGTCATAACCGTCGACAACCCCCACAGTCTTGACAGCTCCTGTAGCGCCGGACTGTCTCCCTGCCTCGCTGACGGAGCCCTAACCGTGCTAGTTGACGGGGAAGAGACCTTGGTAGCGCCCGGCGAGGTTACCGTGGCTGCAGATGTTGAGATCTCCGCTGTCAACCTTCCCGGGGAGTGCCGGAGCTTTGGGTTTGAGAATTACTGGGAGAGCAAGACGATTAAGCTTGATGCTCAATCCAGTCAAAAGCTAAGTGTGTCCAAGACTATGCAGGATATGTCTGACTGGATTCTCGCGGACCCCCAGGTGACCGACAAAGTGGAATGTGCGGAGTATGCAGCTCGCGCTACTGCAGACAATGGGGTTAGCTTATTTGGTCATGAGTCTGAACATGCGTCCTTCCAGATCATGACCCCGACAGCTAAACTTCGCTTGAGCCACGGCAGGCTGCACCAGCTGCCCATGCGCGACCCCACCGAACGCTTCGACCTCCCGGACCACTTGACCTGGCAAATGAACTTGGCTATCGACCACATTGATCTGGGCCCAATTGCTTCGGGCATCCTTGGCGAGACGTTGGTCCCTACTATCGGCGATAATGGTGCACCCATCATGCAGGGCATGGAAGCCATTCGCGGAACGCAGGAAGACTGTGAGTTTAAGCAAATGGGAGATCAAGTGTGCGGGTACAGTATGATAACAGGTGTTGCCTATTACATGGCAGCGTTGCGATGGCAGCATTGAAGGTGTTTATCTCTCTTTATATACGGAGTGTCCGATACCCAACAAAGTAGATTGCGGTTTTTTTCCGTTTCGAGGTTTGGTGCACTTAAGGGATGTGCAAGGGTGATGATGCTAATCTGGCAGGAGGTCTCTCTTAACTCCCACATCATAGCGAGGAAAGTTTGGAGCAAGCAGCACGTTTTACTGTAACCAATGCTGATGACGGAAAATGGAATGTTTTGTTTGCGTTGCCTAGTTGCAGCGATGATCACACGACAAGACAATGACGCTGTACGTAGAACCACCGCATTACATCGCCTGTAGAGATTGCCTGTAGATATTTAGCGTTTCACTTTGGGTGCACATCTTTAAAAGCATGCGGCACACTAAATCAGATAAGCCGATTTGACACACTGTATCTAATTTGTTTATCCTTCTCTCTCGTCAACTCTCCGTGTATTTTTCCAGATCGCGTCGAGGGGCCCCTGGGCGTCGTATTCTCCCAAGGCCAGCGTGACGAGTAAATATTCACGCGGGGTTCGAAGCCTTCGTGCTTTGTCCGCCTAAAACGGACCCCTCGAGCGATTGTCGATCAAGTTTGGTCGTCGACATCGGAGTCCCATCGTTTATAATTTGTATTATATGTGACCTCCCATGATTACAAGGACTAGGCAAAACGTGAAGTATGTCCTCAAGTCGAGCCTCTGAGGTATCTGCGAGCGCCTTTTCATCAACGCTCCAGGCCTTGTGAATAAGTTGCTAGGTGTTTATCGAGAACAGGTGCTAGTTCTCTGAAATGGTTTAGAGAAGGTAGTTCGTACTCACGGTACGCCAGTACGAGTTTCTACTACTAATAGGATTCCAATTTGTACCGGCGCGGAATCGATACACTCACCAGTACGATTAAAGCAGCTGCTCCAAATGAGTGAAGGCAAGGCCAATCGTAAAAGTGCAATTAGCGGCTATTGAACGGTATCGCGGTACGTGTAGAGCAAAGCGTCTGTGTATGACGGGTATCCTCGGCTGGGCGAGAACCCAATCCATGTCTCCTCACATTCGTGTTTAACATATGTATTAAAGTTTACCTCGCTCATGGAGTTGCACGTACACATATTTTCCACATCGGCGTTTGGTGGCGGTATACAAATACTCGAGTGAGGAGGCTCAGAAAGTCGACAAACATGCATTGTCGCCCTATCGGGGCGTTGGTGTGACCACCAGATCGGATGTTCTGCGTGACTCAGACGGAAGTTGTCAGGTGTGTGTTCAGCAGGGGGTATACAGGTGCCTAGGGTTTTGTGGAAGTAGGGACCGTTCGAGGAGAACGCCTTTCACTGGTGGTTAATGGAGCCCATCTTGCGGCTGCGCGTACAAACTAGTTGGTTCCCAACTCGGCAACTGAAGGTGTTTGTGCCCGCTTCAACCCGTTGCCCGTTAGAACCGGCGGGTTGCGTGTTTTTATCTAGTTATCCGGCAGAACTGGCGGCAATCTCAACATTGTTACAGTGAAGGTGACTGATACAAACGTAACAGTTGTGAAACGACCAAGGTACTTCGGTTGTGGTGTCTGCTGTTGCGTGGCGGTTTGATTCCCGTTAAGTAGTTGGCTGCGTAGCTGTTTCAAGGTCCAAGGCTGGAGTGATTATTGCCTGAGTTGTGTAGAATACGGCACGTCATTTGACTTTTTTCCGGACGGCTGCGGGACGTCCCACGGGCGCCCTCTGGCGCCCACATGGTGCCCCGCAATGTATGCCATGCTAGTTCGGGAGCTCCCGCAGGCACCCGCAAAGCCCCAGTTTCGTGATTCGCGGGAACCCGCGGTAATCCATGGTACTTCTGGCGGGCATTCCCAACGATGCCCGCGCGGGCACTCAATGTTTGTCGGTGCTAGGGTTATGAATGGAGATTGGGTAAAAGCGCTTCACACCACCCATATCACGTGAGACTAATGCTGCTTAACCTAAAGTAGATTGAGTACCCATACTGAGGGTGAGGCGTGATATATTCCTGATATATTCCCACCGCGACTGCCCTTGAAAACTATCGCGGGCACCCGTGAAGAGTCCCATCGGAGATATCGCGGGAATTACGGGCTCCCGTGAGTTGCGGTGGCTGGCTGTCGACGCGACCATGGACGACTGTGGGGTACCATGGGTGCACCAGCGTGCGACCGCGAAATGCCACGAAAATGCGCATCACTCGTCTTATGTTGGGCGTTTTGGTTGTTGATAAATACGTTTAGATGTTGGGCGGGCTGACCGTTTTGCCTGGTGTGTGTAGTTTATTTATACACCCCTGGAGATATCAGGTAGGCTTGTTCTTTCTCTTAAGGGGTTTTATCTGGGCCACCTGTCATTGGTGTCCATTTTCTGAGTCGATGCCACGTACCGGAGAAGACAGTAGAAGGGTAGCTGTAATGAGCAATTCAGTGCGGGAACAAGTGCCGGAGAAGACGTGGCGGAAATTTCAATGATATGGGGTGTATACGATAGGACGAGCATACAGTTTTTGATTGTCGGGGCTTCTTAAGCGGATAAGAGCTCTGTATCTCTGCGAACGAAGTTGTGGTGAGTCATCCCACGGTAGGGGTGCACCCTTTTGTTCCTGAGCTCAACATCTCACTCGAAACATAAATATAAAGACGTTCGCTCGCGCAATCCAGCCAACATTTGTATGCGCTAGTCCTAAAACAATATTTCGCATGCTCGTAACGTTCATCATACAAACCGGTAGTTCTGCACTTGAGGGACCCAGCCGGTCAGAAACGTTTGCCCCAGAAAGTGCAATCCCTACTGTGAGGTGGCTCTGGTTTATTACACATGCTACTGTACAATACTAAAATCAGTATATTAACAACATTAGTATTTGCCTTCTGAGGGTTCTCACTTGAGGAGCCCTGTACCTCATCCAATAACGTCATTTGAGCAAACTGGAAGTGCAACCCGATGGCCAATTTCATGGCCTAGGTGCATATAATGTTCATGTTGCGATTCAGGAGTGGCATTTCCACGATTGTTTGATTAGTATTAATAGGTTATCGGGCCCCGTCATTCACAAACTACTTTGTGCCAAAACGTGCAATTTATGGTATGAATACCTCTATGGTAGCACGCGTCCAATGGTACCTTATTTTGCGTTGTTCTAAAACAGTAAATAAACTATTAATAGTAACTATAACAGTATTAACACCTTAGACAAAAAATGAACGAACTAATCCCTGCCAGGTATATCGTAAGTCCTGCTGCAAGACGATGGCTTGGCGTTCATGATGTAGTAAGCCTGAGTGTCGCCGAAGAATCCGACGTGGGGGGACAACGACCCATCGGGCGCGACCGGGGCGTGGAGCGGTGCGGCCACCGGTGGTGGGACCGTCTCGAGCCCGGTTCCGGCGAAGCAAGTGGTCATAGTGTTCCTTCCGCCACATATTGCGTCTGTGCTTTCGGCGCAAGTGAGTCGCAGGTTACCTCGCTTAAATCCAAGGAAGAGTAATATACCAATTTAACTTCAAAACCATTTACCCGAACGGCGAACACTAATGCTTCAAAAATAGATGCTTTGATGGCAGCTGTCGATATTCGATGCTATTGTACGTAGAACATGATACTGTTGTAACATTTCGACGATGCTTAATTCGTATATACTTTGGGTTTAATTTGGCCTCTCTGCTGCGACTTTCCAGAGACTCTCACCCAGGGTTACTTCTCCCGCGTTGATTATCTCTCAATCAACGCGGCACTTTGTCGCAGAGAGTAGGTACGCCGGTAACATAAACGAAACAAAACTGATGTCGTTGTCGGCGGTACACCCCGCCGCGACGATGGGTGGGCGGGATGTTCTGTGTTTTTTATTATAACCTCCTTGTACTTGTCGAGCTGCTGCCTCGTGCTGATCTCTGCCGCAGAGTTGGCTCACTTAGTTATTTCTCCAAGTGACTCAGGAGGTTTTCCCGAAGCGGGGACGGCCTGCTTTCGTCCCCGCTTTACGGTTTCAGATTGATGTTGTAACATTTCGACGACGCTTAATTCGTATTTAGTTTTGGATACATGAGGCCTCTCTTCGGCGGCATGAGACCACACCCATACTTGTTGCTTATCTCTCATAATTTTCATGCCGTCGCTCGTGTGTACCGTTTTGCGCGCGAGTTGCTTCTCTTCCTGATTATCCCCAAACGTCTGGGTGCGCCCCTTATCAGTTCGGCTACCGTTAGTTGTCCGGTGGGAAAGCCGCGTACGATTCCCTAAACCCCCTCGACAGTGGTAGTGCGTCTGCTTCTATGAACGCAGCGTCGCGCGAGCGCTTAGCTCCCTATGACCTCGCTGCCGATGCCGTCACTCCCACATATCCGCTCGCAACGGCCGTAGACTTCCACCTGACGTACTCCATGAGGACGTCCATGGCCGTACCGTCCATGTGGTGGCTAGTCGCCCACCCCTACTCTGAAAGAGTCCATCGTATACCGCTTATCATCCATACCCGCTGCGCGCAAGTGGGTCTGAAGGTTCGAGGTCATCTGCCCTGGTGTCAGCGCCCTATTCCCTTTTTCGCCTTTGTATCCGACGCTCGGGAACAGGAAACCTGAACCCTCTGCGAGCGCCCATTCCATAGATGCCGCGGCCTGTCGGTACTCGACCATCGCGGCCACCGCGCAGATTTCGCGACAGTCACTGTTCTCCCTCACCACTACTGCTTGGGAAGATTCCCGCAGTGATTTACCGAAGAGGAAATTGAAAATTAACCCCTTTCCCTCCGACATCTGGAACACTTGAGCTGCCACCGCTATCGACAGCTGGAAGCCTCGCTTCATCGTGTGAAATGCGACACAAACAATTGCCACGTCTAGGACCATCGCGAAACTTTCTGCCGCTGTCAGCAAGGTGGGTACGCGGCGTCGCATGTGTCTGGCCAGCCCTCGCAGCTGGCTCGCCACCAGCGGGGGGGGCTGTTTTACTGACACCCCCCCTCGTCGCTGCTCCTCCTTCGCGGTAGACAGGTATCCCCTCACAAACGGGCTCGCCATTGGTTTTCCCTGTTGCTCAGCGGGGTCCCAGTCACTGTGTCTACCCGGCTGCTCTATCATGGCACATTTCAGCTTCGACACCTGCCCCTTATCTAGGGACGCTACCGCGTACCGCTTCCTACACGTGTTATCTTGTCTGCACTGCTCGCTACTGTCCAGTCCCAGGCCCGCGCACGTAACCGTGTGCACTAACTTGGTGCTGTTCCCGTGCGAATCGAGCCAGCGCAGCCACTCGAAGACGTCTACGTCGGTTGCGGTCATCCAACCTTTTTCGTTCGAAGTTCGTGCCCGCAGGAACGCGTCAAAGTTGTCTGCTACACGACATTTTCGCTGTTGGCCCGCCCTCCCTGCCGGCGCTTCCAACACTTCTGCTACCCGCTCTTGTAGCTTTCTCTCCCCGATTGTGACGAGCGCCTCGGCGGTTTGGGGTACCGGCGGGCCTCTGTACGCGGGGTGCTTGCACGACTGGCAGTACGTATATAAACCTAAGTTAATTGCCTGGCACTCCGTACACAGCACACTTGGCATCAGATCGGACGCTCGCGTCGCCCCGTACGGCAGGGT
>JBBMKB010093064.1:0-11084 GCA_037833945.1 Alaria marginata
ACGTGGGCGCAGTATTGTTGCCCCCCGCCCCCACGCGGGTAAAAGATCAACCCCCCCCCCCCCCAACCTCGCGCACACGGGTACTCACGATCACACACGGGTTACATGCACACGGCGTGGCCTACTGAAAAAAAACAAAAAACGCACAGGGTTCAACCCCCTACCTGGTACACGAACATGCGTAGACATGATCGCTCATGGGCGGCATCCCCGCGACATTGGGGGAGGTATCCCCCATGCAAGCGCACAGGGTTCAATCCCCGACACGAAATGGGTATGCACGATTATCCGTGGGTCCCATCCCCCACGAAAGCGCACAGGGTTCAATCCCCGACACGAAGAGGGGTATGAACGATCATCCGTGGGCCCCATCCCCAAGAAAGCGCACAGGATTCAAACCCCGACACGAATACGGGTAGGTACTTATCCATGGGTCCCATTCTTAAGCAAACGCACAGGGTTCAACCCCCTTCACGAATACGGGTACATATGACCATGCTCGGGTCCCATCCCCACGAAAGCGAATAGGGTTCAACACCCTCACGAATACGGGTATACACGAACAACCACGGGTTATACCCCCTCGACACGGGCTAAACCCCCACGATGCCGACGGCGACAGTACGGCCGCAGCAAGCGGATAGGGTTTAATCCCCCACGAGTGCCGACGCGCTCAGCGGCCCGTAAGGGTTGACTATTTCACGATTACGTTTTTAGTTTATTTTATTTTTTTTATTTTTTTTATTGTGGGTTCCCGCTTTATTTTCACCCACCGCACACGCGCAACCGACGGACGCGATAGGGCTAACACAGACCAACGGTTTCCCCCTTTTCCGCCCCTCGCACCGACGGCAAAAGTTGCGCCTCAGGTTAGACACCGTTCTCGACGTGATGCGCGATGCCGACGGGTTCAACACGTGGTACGACCTGGTGGGTCCACTAGAGGCGGCTATGAAAATGGCCACGGATGTCGACCTCCCAGCCGCGCGGAAGCTGTTGAGTGACATAATCGCGCGCGGGAGTCGCATGGTCAAGGCATGCGGGGACCCGCGCTTGGTACTCGGGGTTCTTTCCAAGATGCTCCCCTCCGCGCAAGGGGTATCACAAGAGATCCACGAGGCAGACTCCGCGGAGCTCCGCAAGGTGTATGCGCTCACAAAACAATCACTTCACGCACCCGACCGGGACCGGGCTAGGCGGCCGAGCCATCGACGGGTGCGGGGGCCAGGCGAACACGGCGGGGGGGGCGGCGCGACGCCGACAGGGGCTACTCACGACCGGGGGCGCGCAGCACAGAGCCGGCTTCTCAACGGCGCACACCCACGCGACCGGCCACGGGGGACGGGGATCGGGCCAGGGTCGGGGGGGGGGGTAGCTCTGGGCTCCTACGGACCGCAGCTCAGTCGCTCGGGCGCCGGTCGGGGCCGGGGAGGCGGTGGCCCGGGAAGGGGGGCCGGCGGGACGGGGGGGGCGTCGCTCTCGCCCGCCGAGATCGTGGCCATTCGGGCTAAGCGGGCGGCGCAACACCACGCGGCGCAGACGCAGCAGACAAACAACCCGGGGAACCCCCAGCGGGGGGAGATCTACCGCAACTGCCGCGGAGCGGGGCGCAACCACTCCCACTCCCACCTTACATGCGCCTGGCAAATCTGCGTGTGGTGCAAACTAGCGGGCCACCGGCAGGTAGCGTGCGTGCACCGGCGCATTCGGACCGGAGGTGTAAGGCGGCGGCGGCGGGGGGGCGGCGGGACGGCGAGGGTAGGGACGGTACCGGCGGCGGGCACGAATAGGAGGGGTTTCTTTCTTCCCTCCGGTCCTGTACAGTATGGGCAACGTGCGCCAACGCAGGTAACTCTACGGCGGTATCGGGGGAAAGGGGGGAGTCTGGGCGGCCGGCGCCACCATAATGTAACCCGTAACGGTGGTGGGGAGTAGAATAGGGCGGCAGGTTATCTGCATATGAAATGTTTCACGACGATACAGTAGCCGGGGGGGGGGGGGGAGCCATGCGACCAGTGTTTTCGACGGAGGGAAGTAAGAGTAGCAGCAAACCACCGGCGTTTGGCATGTCCCTCGACGACATCGTAGCGGTAGGTGGGGGGGCGATACGATCAACCGTACCGAGGGGGGGGGAGTATAGACCTTCTGCGCATGGAACGTGTTCCCGATACAGTAGTGGCAGTGAGGGCGATACGATCAACCGTACCTATGGGGGGCGGTAATGAGTAGCGGCAGACCTTCTGCGCATGAAATGTTTCCCGATAAAGTAGGGGCAGTGAGGGCGATACGGTCAATCGTATCGATGGCGAGGAGTAAGGGGCAACGGCAGACCGTCTGCGCATGACATGGTCCCCGATACAGTAGTGGCAGTGAGGGCGATACGGTCAACCGTACCGATGGTGGGGAGTAATGGGTAGCGGCAGACCTTCTGCGCATGAAATGTTTCCTGAAAAAGGAGTGTCAGTGAGGGCGATACGGCTAACCGTATCGATGGCGAGGAGTAAGGGGCAGCGGCAGACCGTCTGCGCATGAAATGGTCCCCGATACAGTAGAGACAGTGGGGGCGATACGATCAACCGTACCGATGGTGGGGAGTAATGGGTAGCGGCAGACCTTCTGGGCATGTAACGTTTCACTGATACGGTAGCGGCAGTGGGGAGGGGGGGGCAATCCGAGAGTACACCTTCCAGGGAGGCGGCGGCGACAACGAATAAAATAAATAATAAAAAAACAAAAAACAAAAAACGCCGGAGGCGTTTTGTTCAGCGAGGCCTGTCCCGCTGCATGGGTTGGCTTCTTTCATTCGCCTTGCGTTTTAATTCTGTTTTATGTTAGTGTATATTTAGATTATTTTGTTATCCTCTTATTATTTATTTTATATATATATTATATATATATATATATTATTTTTCCTCAACGTTATTTATTGTATTTTGTATGTTTGAACTTTAGGTTTTGTGCTATCGCGTTATAACGGCACCTCCCCAAGTCATATGTCCCGCATGTCTCTTAACAACTCACTTCACGCGTGGTCCGCGGAAACGTGAACGCAAATACAGATAAGATGTGCATTATTGATAGTGACTCGGCCCGGAGTGTCGTTGTAACTGCTTGCCCTGACGTCCGCCATGTCTCTCGGCGGGTGCGTCTGGTCACAGTCTCATCGTAACTACGTTCGCTTTTAGACAACTCCTACATAACTGGTATGCAGAGTACCGCCGCATGGCGGTGCACGCTCATACACACTACCTGTTGATACCATATGTACCACATGCCGTGTCGCCCACAATAGGTGTCCGCCGACGTATGGCGCGAGAGCCTAGGGCGACGGCATCAGGCCGTAGGAGAGACGTTCCCGACTATCCCAGCTCTGTCCGCCGAGGAACAAAGCTGGGTGGGGACACGCGATAAGCCGAACGTAGACTACATGCCGACTGTGACAGACGTAAAGCGAAAACCGCCCGATGGAAGCCGAGCCCGTATGCCATGGGAAGCACCCTACACGACGCGGGGGTGAACGGGGCGGATTTTGTGCCAGGGGGTTTAAACCACCGTTACGAGTTCTGGGAACGGGTAGTGCTACGCGGCCACTCGCAGGAGGCGCGATTGCTGTCGTACCTTAAAGATGGGGTGAGCGTGTTCGAGTTCCTCACGGAAGAGTATCGGGGCCCATCACGCGGGCTCCCGTACCGGCGAGACGCGTTCCCGGGGGAGGCACTCCCTAACCGCATACCGAAGGACCACGTCGAATTTGTGCGGTCGGAAGTGACAGCGCTAGTGAAACGTGGCTGCCTCGTAGAATGGGCTGCCGTTCGAGGCCCGACCGGCCCCACGCGGCCCAGGCTGGTGCTGCCGCTTTCGGCCGAACCCTTCAAACCGCGACTAGTCATCGACGCAAGAGCGCTCAACGAGTGCTGCCGCCACGTCCCCTTTAAAATGGACACGGGTGGCAAGGGTAGCGGACGTCGCGGAGGAGGTCATATACATGGGCAGCTTGGACGACCGCTCCGGTTTCCATAACTTGAACCTGCAGCCGGGAGAGCTGGCCGCTCTTTGGGGTGGCTTACGGGGGTAAGGACTACATGTGTACTACCATCCCGTTTGGCTGGAACGAGAGCCCAGTGTGCTACCACTCACTGAGCGAGGCAAAAGCGGCGTACCTGCGCGCACGTGGCATCCCCGCCCTCGCCTACATCGACGACGCTTGGTACGGGAACTTCTCTTTCACGTTCGGAGGTTCGGACAGGGTGCAATGGCTGTCCACCGCAGAAGCCCTGCACGTGGGAATCTTGGTCTCGTACTTCTGCGGCTATTTCCTGTCGGACACCAAGTGTGACCTGAAGCCGTCTCGAGTACAACGGTACCTCGGCATCCTATGCGACTCAAGCACCACATCGTTCCGGGTCCCGGAAGATAAGCTCGCAAAACTCCACGCGTTGATCCGCGCCGCGCTGGAACACGGCGCGGTCACGGTCAAGATGCTGGAGAAAATCGCAGGCAAGTGCGTCAGCATGACCGTCGCGATCCGACCGGCGTCCCTGTGGACGCACTACATGTTCGCGGCCATCGCGAAGGCAAATGGACGCGCGATACAGTTGGGCCCAAAACCCGACCTGCGCGCAGAACTTAACATTTGGTGCAACCTGACGGCCACGGCCCAGGAAGGCCCGTGGTATAAATCGCGCCACTACTCCTCGACAGTCACCGTCGCCGTATCCGACGCCTCGTCCAACCAAGGGGGCGGGGTGGTCTCGATGCCATGGGGCGAGTTTTCCGCGGGGGGCGGTTTCCCCCACAAGTGGTTACCCCGGCACATTATATTAAAGAGATGTTCGCGCTGCTGGAAGTACTTACAGAGTGCTGTCGATCGTACCCCGGACAGCTCCGCCGGGCGCAGCTGATTATGGACGTGGACAACCGGGCCGTGGTGGACGCTTTCCACAAGGGACGATCGAAGAATCCCATCACACACGGGCTGCTTGTCCGGCTTTTCGAGTTACAAGTGGCCCACGGTTTCTGGCTGTCCTTGCGGTGGGTGCCGACGGCAGAGAATCAATCGGCCGACGCCATCACTAGGCCGGGAAGGGCCGAGATAATCCGGCTGCGACCGGCGATGTACCGACGGCTGGGGGCGCTCTTCGGGGAATTCACCGTCGACCTCATGGCATCATCAGAGAATGCCCAGAAGGGGCCCACCCAGGGGACGGGCGAAGAGCGGAGGCTGCCGTTTTTCTCGCGATACCAGTGCGAGGGGTCGGCGGGGGTAGATTTCTTCAGCCAGAATGTGGCCGTTACGCCGGGGGGGAAGGCAGAGGCGTTCGGATACTGCTTTCCGCCCCCAGTGATGGCGGGGCACGTCATACAGCACATGGCCGAGTGTAGGGCACACGCGGTGGTCGTCCTCCCGGACGTGCACGAGTACTGGTTCCCGCGCCTCAGCCGGGCAACCGTGCGCGCACTCATACTGCCCAAGGCAGGGAGCTTCGGGTACCCCGACCACCAGGAGGGGGTGCGCGATTATGTGTATGCACGCCACGGCATGCGTGCAGTCGAAGTGGACTTCCGCGACAAGTGACGGCCCCGGACTGAGCGACCGGTGTCCCCCACCCCGCCCGTTTCCCCCCGTTTTCCGTTCCTATTATGTGTTTTCATTTTCGGGAATTCGTCGCGACGCTAGCGGTACGGAGAAGGAGCATTGGATACGCTCCCTCACGGGGCTACTCGGGCGTCCGACTTTGTCCCTCGGGTTCTCTGTACAGAGTGCCAGGCAATTAACCTGGGCTCATATACGTACTGCCAATCTTGCTGGCACCCCGCGTACAGAGGCCCACCCGTACCCCAAACCGATGAGGCGCCCGTCCAAATCGTGGACAGTAAGCGCCAGGAGCGCATAGCGGAAGTGCTGGGGGCGCTGGCGGGGAAGGCCGGCCAGCAGCGCAAGTGCAGGGTGGCCGACAACTTCGACGCGTTTCTCCGAACGCGAACGTCGGACGAGAGGGGTTGGATGACCGCAACAGACGTAGACGTATTCGAGTGGTTATGCTGGTTAGACTCGCACGGTAACGGTACCAAATTGGTACACACCGTTACGTGCCCGGGCGTGGGGCTAGACAGTAGCGCACAATGCTAACTGGGGGGGAAGTGTACGAAGCGGTATGCGGCGGCACCCCTAGACAAGGGGCAGGCTTCAAAGTTGAAATGTGCCATGATAGAGCAGCTTGGAAAACACAGCGATTGGGATCCGGTTGAGCAAAGGGGAAACCCGGTAGCGAGCCCGCTCGTACGTGGTTACCTGTCGAACACGCAGGAGGAACAGCGGTGAGGGGGGGTATCGGTAAAACAGGCGCCCCCATTGATGGCGCACCAACTGCGTCGGTTAGTCATAGACATGCGCCGAAGAGTACCAACCTTGCCGACGGCGGCAGAACGCTTCGCGATGGCCCGGGACGTGGCTATTTTCTGCGTCGCTTTCCACACGATGAAGCGCGGGTTCGAACTGTCGGTAGCGGTCGCGGCACAGGTGTTGCAAATGTCCGGGGGGTAGGGGTTCATTTTCAACTTCCTCTTCGGGAAGATGCTACGGGAATCTTTTCACGCGGTAGTAGTGAGGCGGAACACCCACTGCCGCGAGATCTGCGCAGTGGCGGCCATGATCGAATACCGAAAGGCGGCAGCGTCCATGCGGTGGGCTCTCGCGGAGGGCTCGGGGTTCCTGTTCCCGAGCGTGCTAGAAAATGGGGATACGTGGAATCTGGCGCTAACGCCAGCGCAGATGACCGCAAACCTCCAGGCGCATCTGCGCACGGCGGGTATGAGCAACAGGCGCTACACGATGCACTCTTTCCGGGTAGGGGTGGCAGCCAGCCGCCACATGGACGGCACGGCCATGGACGTCCTCATGGAATACGTAGGATGGCGGTCCGCGGCAGTAGCTAGAAGATACGTAGGCGTCACAGCATCCGCGACAGCGCCTAGAGGACATAAGCGTTCGCGCGACGCGGCGTTTTTAGAGACAGACTCCTTGCCGCTGTCTGAGGGGTTCGTGAAATCGTACGCGGCGTTTCCACTCAACAGCCACCGGCAGTAGAACGCCTGAATACCCGGGCTAGAAGTTTGGGGATAAATAAGGAAGGTCAGTAACTCAATTGCGAGACAGGCAGCAAATAAGCAGCGACATAGCGATAAGGATGCAAGGGTCGTCGAGTATGGGTGTGATCTCATGCCGCAGCAGAGAGGCCTCATTGATCCCAAACTATATACGAGTTAAGCTACGACGCAAGGTCACAACAGTAATCTCGGATGAAACGACACAAGGGGACGCCCGCAGGGCGTCCCCTGTTTCGGGAAATCCTACTCCTGTTGATACTAGTAGAGTGTACACGAGCAACGCACTGCGTGGCCGTCAGCTCAACGATAAAACAGCACGACAAAGGAGGAGGAGGCTATAACAAAACAGACCATCCCGCCCGCCCATATCAGTTTTAGCGTTCATCTTGTGTGTTTATTTTATTTTATTCTTTACCGGGGTCTCTACTCTCTGCGACGAGGTGCCGCGTTGATTGTAAAGGAATCAACGCGGGAGTAGTAACCCTGGGTGAGAGTCTCCGGCTGGTCGCAGCAGGAGGCCTCATTGATCCCAAACTATATACTAATTAAGCTACGACGCAAGGTTACAACAGAAAAGCGAAAGGCTCTTCCCTTTTTCAATTTGTTTTCATTTTTTTCTTCCATTTTGTTTCCTCGTTTGGACGGGCCCCTAAGGCCAATTCCTATACGGTCGGATACGTCAGTCGAAAAGGGCCCTTTTCGACTGGATTTTTCTTCGACTGGATTCTTTTGGGCCCCTTTCTTATCGTCAGTCGAGTTGATTTGACAGTTTTGTACTCTTTTTCTAGAGGCAGTTGGTGTGAGGGAGTACTGCTGTATGGCAGTCGAAAGTCCGTTGGAAGCTCTGTGCTTCGTGCGTTCTCCGTGAACAACGCGTGCTTCACGCACGACGAACTCTCGCCCAAGCGGGTTGGTTGCGTTGGACTAAGCCGACAGCTGTCAAAGCTTTGTTTATGGCGGTACACTCAGCAGAGAGTCGCCACAGCCACAGTAATCGTACTCGTTGCTGACAAAATGTCATCGATACCGCGCACTGCTGCCATCGTATGCTACACGCTGCTGGCGTGGGGAGCTAGGAATGTGCCACGCTGGCTTGGGGCAAGAAGCAGCAGCAGTGACAGTAGCCGAGCCAGCGTCGGCGCTGCTGTAAGGTACTGCTGTGTGGTACCTGGTTGATGTGTGTGTGGGAGTGTGTATTTTGTTCTGTGGTGGGATGAGCGATGCGATGGGTCTCAAACGTTTTCGACTGAGAAATCCGACTGAGATTTCCAGTCGAATCGATGACTTTTTTCGATTGGATGTGCCAGTCGGATTGCTCAGTCGAAACACTTTTTCTCGACCGTATAATAAGTCTACTGATCCGACGTATAGGAGTTGACGATTAATTTCAAGTACAGTATAGTGCCGTCCCGCCCAATCTTACCGGTATAGTGCCGGTTGAATTGTGCCACTCACTGCTCATCAAATGTTTTTGCAGCTGCAGCTGTGAGTAGGAGTGAGTGCTTAGAGATATAAGACAGATGCTTGTGCTCAGCGGCATCATAGTCGTGCAGCAGAACCATGCAGCAGCGACAGCAGCGGTATCATAGGGCACCCACCGCCTTCTTGGTTGTCGTGCGCATTGGCTGCTGTTTGTGTCGGCTATGTGCAGATCTGTGCTACCTTGATATCAGAAAAACACATAACCAAGGTACATAATGTGATCATTCTGTATAGGCGTTGTCCCTCATTTGTGCGGTACTTTGCCAGACGACAATACCCGCTCTAAAATGGAATCCCGCTGTATAGTGCGTGCCCGTACTATGTATAAAAAGGTCGTGACAAGATATTTTCACCGCACTAAACAGGGGCCCCACACTACTGTTACCCATTAACGCGGGCCGACGACTGTACCAGGTAGTATAACAGCTACAACACTACTATCGACGGAATTTAGTAACGAGCAGCTGCTGTGCAAGAAACGCACGGACGAGAACCAGCCATGGTGTACCCTACGTTCCCAGTGCACTCCTCTACCAAGCCTGATCACGGGGTACGGTCCAGAGCGCGCGGCCAACCTGGAGCACCAGGGCTTGCACGTGCTCGAATAAGGCGCCGATAGCATCGACCACGATCGCACCAGCGCTGGGTGAGATCCCGAATCGCCTCTCTGAGATCAAGTTAACGAAGTCTCCCCGAGGAAAACATCCAGGTTCTTTACGAAACCTCTTCGAATTTCATGGCGTAAGAACCATTATTTCAGCGAAATCGCACCATTCGGCACAAACTGCACGAGGGGAGGTGGGGCTTGTCGCAGACGGCTTGTCTCGGTCCCAGCTACCTCTGCTGTGGTCGCCTCGGGTTCGAAATCAACGTCCCGCCGATTCTTGAAAATGTGTCCCTATAACGTCTGGAGCCGATCGAGATTAAAAAATAGGCGGTTCAAAACAAAAACAGGCGGTTCAAATAAAAAGAAGGCGGTTCAAAACAATTAAAACCGGGTAGAAAAAAAAAGACAGGCGGCAGATGTTTTGAGTGTATGCGGAATAACACAAGATTTTGCTTCAAATTTTGCTAGTGTGTTTTTTTCACTCGCGACGGAGAACCAAAGAGTAAAACTCTTTAGGAACTTCAAGCACTTCCTGACAAGCGAGAGCCGTGTATTTATGTATTTGACTTTAAAGTAGTTTTCGTTGAGTATTGGGCCGTATGCCGTATCACTCAGATCGTTGCACTTCCTCTCTTTATGGTCGGATTTATTCTCGTGTCTTGCACGCGAGAGCCATGTATCCACTCACATGATATTTTCCCCTCTTTTTATGGCCGTTTATATGTTCTCGTATCTGGCACGCGAGATATATGTACCCACTCACATGATTAAATTTCCTTTTTTTATGGTCGCATGGAGACCTTCTCGTCAGCAGATAAACTATCGCTCACAGCGCGGGAACAATGGCACGTGTAGCATGGTATTCATTTCTTCTTCCAATGGTCGTAAAGAAACCTTCTCGTGAGTCATCCCAATTGCACGTTTTGGGTTAAACGTTTCTGACTAATTGAGCTCCTCGAGTGAGGAGCTACCGGTCAGCATGGTATTTTCACAAGTATTTTGTTTTCGGACTAGCGCATGGAAAGGTTGGTCGGGATGCGGGAACGAATTTCTTCGAAGTCAGATTTCGGGTAAGGTATTGAGCCTCTCATGCGAGGAGCTCAGAACCTTCTGCTGCTCCTCTACCGTGGGATGCGTCTCGTCAGTCAATAAACTATCGCTCAACGCGGGAGCAATGCCATGCTATGAACATTACTCGACGGTGAACCTATGACTGTTCTGTGGCACGGCAAAGGAAAACGCGTGCACTTTATTTTACAGCCATTTTCGTGTTTTCACATGTTGTGCACATGCTATCAAGGTGGGCAAACTATGGCTCGTTCACGTTTCTACATGTGCGCATACTATCAAGGTGGGGAAACTATGGATTTTTCAGTAAGGTAGTTTGTTCGACTGCGGAAAAGCATTGCCGGCTACCGCTCCAGTGCACACGCTGGCATTCCCTGTCGCCCCTCGCTGCCACTGCCAAGCTCCCTCTCTCTTCCATACTATCCATGACTTCGCGTAACACCTTCTCTGCTTCTACTCCTACGACGAAGCGCAGAGCCAAACACTACAAGGTGGGGGGGGTGATCGGCCATTGCATCGACCCAGAGTGCCCCTTCGCAGAGGTTACCCGCGTTTGTGCGACCTGCGAAGGCTGTAAATAGTACCACACGAACGGGTGCCAGTACAAAGTCTCGGTTCTTGCCAAGCCGCAGCGCTGCCTCACGTTCCTTACGGGCTAGGAATTATATGAATTATCCCCCCCGATTAGGACAAGCAGCTCCGCCAATGAGGCTTTCTCGCATTCGCATTCTGTTCGTTGATGTTCCTAGCATGATACGTACGCTGGATCTATTTGGGAGTTCGATGTATGGTAGGATGTTAAGTAGCGGGATTCTGGGAC
>JBBMKB010093075.1:0-11084 GCA_037833945.1 Alaria marginata
CTCGGTAACACAGCAGTCACGTTGTATAGCAGTAATCAGCACCAATGCACGTATTCGATATGAGCTGTTTATTGGTGGCGTCGTGTACCCATGGCTTCAGCTCAGTCAGCACATTGTCGGTATGTCAAGTGCGCACGTACGAGCGTATGTTATCTAAGCGAGGCTCATAACCTCTTGGCGGATAACTTGTTGTACTGGAGTGCACGCAAGCGTACAGCTGATGAGGCCCTGTGGACTGAACCGCTGTGAGCAGCGAGAAAGTCCGATCGACGAGGCAAACGCTATAGAATCGCTGTCAAGCGTATTTTGCAAGGCTCTAAGTTGTCCTCTCATCATTTTAGCGTATTTTCTACCACCTCCCCCTTCTGCGAGTTTAAGCAACACACCAGACTCGGGCCACCCCATAATGACGGGACTTCGACATCGATAATCGGAAGAGGGTGTAAAGACTTACAGAATACGCTTGACAACGATTACATCCGTTTGCCTCGTCGATCGGATTTTCTCGCTACTCATAGCAGTCAGTCAATAGCGCCTAATCAGCAGTAGGCTTGCCTGCAGTCCGGCACAACAAGCTATTCCCCAAGAAAAACGCCTCGCTAGGGTGGTCAGAAGGCCGAAGCAAGAAGAGGAGACGCTTCAGCAAGCCCACCCACCTCGGTAAATATGGGTAGCGGGAATTTGTACAGATGTCAGTCATTGTTTGATCTCGGCAAGCTCTTTGCCCAGAGTAGCAGGTGCTGGAGGATAGCTAGATGCAGAGCGGTGAACCTGGGAGTGCGGTTGGAATCTGCAGACTGTACAAAACGATATTCCACACAGGACACCAAACATGAAATATAAATTATATCGCAGGCTGGCCTTCTTACTTGGGATAGGGAGAGTTCTACATCATGTTCGTCGTAACGGCTCCCGGATATCTTACGTTCCTGCGAAGCACAGCCTGCCCTTCTCATTGCCCTGGTTGTGATTGGATGTCCTGTACAGTAGTATATGCAGGATGCATCCATCCAACCTTAAACAGCAACCCCTAGGGAATATCACGGCGACGCATATCATTGGCGCTGCATCACAGTAGTATTAAATAATGGATCGCCCAGGGATCGCCCCCAAATACTTTAGAGTCGCCTTCAAAGTAATACCAGGTACGAAGTGTTTTTGGTTTGGTTTTGTCCTGCTGTCGGCGTAACGTTAGGGCCGCGTGTCCTAAGCAAGTCCCAACCCGTTCTTGTACGTCCCAGTTAACCCGTGACACCCCCCGCACAGTGCGCGAAAAGTCAGCGTGGTTATGGCCCGGGGAGACGCTTGCCGCTTACCAGGTATAGCTCTTGTCACGAGATATAGATACCTGGTATGGCCGAAGCGAAAATACAATATTATAGTCGAAACGTCACAAAAACGGTTTCAACAAAATGAAACGCTCAACCGAGTACACGACGATATACTACGAGTATGAAGAGCGCACATATGATACATACAAGTACGAATGATACCGAACACTTAGACAGTACATACCAAACCCGGGGCCGTTTCCCTTTTCCGTTAGGATCGTTGGACCAGACTCCACGGCAGGCAGTACAGAGACCTGCCACACCTGCCACACCACAAAGCTGCGCGGGTAGACCCACGCCACGACGAGAGCAACGAACGGCGAGAGACTTATATCATCATCGCGCTACTACTACTATGCAGGAATCATCGGCGCCATCGGAGCACGGCCAGCAGCCGCAGTGAGACAAACACACACGCGCATCACGCTCTCGCGCGCTTATGTTCGCTCGCGGGTCACGAGAGCTCTTCTTGCCTTTTAGTCTGCACACCTCCCGAGTACGATAATAGGAGTTTTCGTCTTCAAATAAATAGTCAATAATCGAGGAACGTTTTGCATTACGTAATATATGAGTTGCTGTACCATTTTGGAGAAAAACTTAAGGACCGTGAGGATATTCATATGTATACTAAACGGTCCTTATATTTACGTCCGTATTGGTACGTTCAACTTTTGTCGTGGCGGCGGCCGGTGGTGCATCGAGTTTGTACACGTAATACGACACGTCGCTTTTGTATCGGCCCCCTCTTCCTTCTCATCTAGCATGTGGCGAACATAGGGTTCTAGCTATTCTGCTAACAACCCGACCTGCCCGTGTCTGGTCGCTCTTAGCTTCCCAGCATGTTCATGTGTTGGCATGATCCGGCGGTGTGTTGTTGATTCAAAGTGAATATCTCTGTACGGCGTTCGCCGCACAGCAGTATGGTTGGTGTTGATTTATTACACACACCATCCTCCCCCGTGTGACGCTGCCTGCTTACGTACTCGCACACCATCCGCCCCCAGCGCCTTGCCTCTGCCTTGCCCCTGCCTTGCCTTGCCTTGCCCTCTTCTTCTTTGCGTACGAGTAGGCGAGTGCGCGCCAGAGGGATCCCTGCCGGCGTCGCGGACCCGTACCTCTGGCAGTTTCTCTACCGTCGACATGTTTTGAGGGTAAGTTTGCTCGGCTGACTGCCCACGAGTGGGACCAGGGCTGCTGTAATTTCCCTTTTGGTAATTTGAGGGTAAGTTTGCTCGGCTGACTGACCACGAGTGAAACCAGGGCTGCTGTAATTTTCCCGTTGCTATGGCGTTGGGGCGAGAGACACTGTACATACCACCTGCTACCTGTCCTGCTGCATATACGCATCATACCGCGTCACGGCGCCGCCAAGGCACTACGATAAGTCTGAAAATCGAAAAGCAGCCATAAATCTGTGCCTGGTATCATACATGCATTGATTGATGTTTTCTTGATTTCTGTTTTTTCCTTCCAACCACTACTGGAGAGCAGGGCACTATCAGCTTTCAACTATTGTACGAATTACGTACAACATACCACTGCACCGCTGCACGGCTACAAACCCTAGCTCTCTGAAGGAGCTTCCGACAATGGAGAGGCATGCATGTGCAGGGGGCATGTATGTATGTATGCGCGCTCTGCCCCCGAATGGATGAAGAGCTCAACCGGTTTCTATTCAAGCTGACGAGACAAGAAGAGAAGCGGGCACCGTGAGATCGAGATGGGCGGTGTACTTCTGCCCCACTTTTCCGACACTAAAATCTAGTATAATAGAACGATCTTGTTTCACGGGGGGCTCTTTTTCCTTAACGATGCACATCATTTGACATTTACCCCTCCTCCTGTGAACCTTGCTTACCACTTATTCGACACCACATGGTTGACGCACACTGCTGCTGTGCACACGACGAGACGAACAGGACTATATAGCCCTGCACGTTGGTCGAGTGGGTTGGGGTTAGGTTTGTTAGCATTGCTATAGCACTGCCATGAAATGAAGACCCATCCATGGTGGCCGTGTCATGGCAATGTTTGATCCTGGGTAAAGGCCATGGCACGCCACAGGGACAACACTGCCACGGGCTGCCGCGGCTGTACTGCCATTTCACTTTCTCTTCCCCTCCCCCAACGATACACATTATCAGTACGTGTCATTTCCGTGCCATTCCCACGATACCACAGCAGTACCATGGGCCGTCATGGCAAGAACTAGCGAATTTACTGCCGTTGAACTTGCTTTTTCCCCCAACCATGCGCGTTTTGTTTGACATTTTCCCGTGGCATTTGGCATGGCGCTGCCACCATGGACCTTCATGACCATGGCATGGCACGGCTAGGGCACCCATGGCACTACTACCGCCGCGGCACTGCAAATAAATGAATGCCCACGATCTTAATTTTTGCTGTATCATGTCCATTTCATCCGCGAGAGAAACACCACCAGACTCCGACGTAGCGTTGCAACTCCCCGCAAGGTAAATATACACAGGTGGCCGTTTGTCTTGGTTATGGCACACCCAACCTCAGTACGTTGCGCCGGCGTTCCCAAGGTACCGCAGCGTGCGAGGCACGTTGTAATTTGTGGACAACCTCAAATTATGGTAGGTCTATTAGGTTGCCCACTGCTGTCACCGCAACCAACGCAAAAAGCCACCTGTTGTTGTGTACTGCCGGGTCGACAGGAGGACATCAAAAAGTCAAAGCGTAAGTGAGTACGCCCATCTCGGCGAGCTTTCATGCTAACCACGTAAAAGACTCTGCGCGCTTGTTTACCCCACATCAATCTATTGCTGTATGTACCTGTAGACTATATATACGTACGTGCAACTACGATGTTGTTAGGTGTATGCATGCCGTTGGTGCGCCATTTCGTTTTATGTCGCACACACAAGATATTTATAATTTATTATTTGGGTGGACCGTAGTAGATGGACCTACGGTATATAGACAAAAACCTATGTACGGGGGGACCGTAGTAGATAGGACCTACGGTATAAACAAAAACCTATGTATTTCCCTGTTTTTACGAGCAATATTTGGTCCTATTTACTATGGTCGCCGGTAGTAGCAAAAGAGTATCGTTCCTTCCTAAAACAAAAGTGTAAACCGATAAACCGCCTTCTTATGTTTTGCTTTTTTCGTCGGATCTGCAGGAGATCGCGTCTGGACAGGCTGGGGTGGCGGGAAACGGCACAGTCCCACCGCTTTTGCCTTCAAAGGTGCATACATTCGTTTGGTGTGCTTGTAATGTATCAGCCCTCCGTCTGGCATCGGCTTAAGTCTCTGTGTTGAAGAAGCAGGGGGCGGGGGCGGGGGGTATCCATTATCATTATTATTATGATGCTTGCCCTCCGACAATGTGCAGCATGATCTTCGACATTGATCACTCAAATCATTCCCGAAAGAAGAAAACCGCGGATACATCATGCATTGACGTAGTCTGCAAGACCATAAACCCGCGCATCTCTACAATACCTGGACGGAGCACGTCGGGTTTTCACTGAGCAGGCAGGCATTGTGTTAGCGAGAGCGCAGCAGGTTGGTCCGCACATCCGATGCCGCCGTGGGATACATGATGGGCTGCCTCTGTTGTAGTTGTTGTTGATGTTTGCCATCCAGCATCAATCATCCTCGACGTCGATCACTCACATAATATCCCAAAAATGGAAGAAGAAAACCAAGGAACCCCACAACAACAACAACAACAACAACAACAACAACAACAACTACTACCTGACACATGCTACGATAATAGAGATGCGCCTGTTTTTTTCTGGCGATCCTCACTTTAGGGCGCTCTGAACCTCACCCACCAACTTACTTTGAGTAACCTGAAAGCGGATCACGAAGAACAAACCCATGGCCTAGGTATACAAAAAACTTGGACTGAAAAACAAGAGGTTTCCGACGATTTTGGGTTAAGGAGCTCCGCCATTCAGAAACAAAAAAGCCAAAACGTGCTACCTCTATCGTAGCACCCGTCACCTGAGGAGCTACCCAACAGCTTTCGAATACCACATGTTTTTAACGATGTGACTCGCTAGGCTCCTAGGCCATGGGGATGTGCATCGGGTTGCGCACTGCTGTCCTTTCTCTCAGAGTCAGCGTTTGGGGGAGGCAGAGAGCTTGCCTCAGAAAAAAAACTGCACCTCTGACACACGCTACGATAATAGACTAGACTATTAATAGAGGTTCACCATTAATTAGTATTTGCCTTCTGAGGATCCTCACTCGAGGAGCTCTATACTATTACTGTAGTATAAGTGATTTTGAGCAAACCGAAAGTGCAATCCGATGAACAAACCCGTGATCCAGCTATACAAAAAATATATATTGCAAAAATAGGATGACATTCCTATACTATTAGTAAGTGATTTTGGGTTAAGGAACCCCCGTCATCCAGAAAAAAAAAACGCCAAAAAGTGCTACCTCTATCGTAGAACGCGTCCTCTATACAACGTAGTAGTACAACTCAAAGGAAACCTGCAGTACAGTACGCGATACCAGTTAATAATCTCTTATGTCTGGCCAGGCTGGAATTCTTATGTAAGGCAGGGTGTGTCATACACTATTTTCAGTACACAAATGGTTCTGTTCTTATTTGTTTTCCAAAACATGGGCTGGAACTCTTACGTAAGGGCAGGGTAGGGTGTTTTATACACTATTTTCAGTACAAAAGAGGTTATGTTCTTACTTTTTTTCCAGAACATGAGCTTGAAATTATTTATTATCAGATTCTTAACGTCTGTCGCGTACTATAAGCACACGAGATTATTGGTGTCACTAGTGTTGCTGTTGTTCTCAAATAAAATACGTCGACGGCTAATAATGTGATACCCTTTTTTCACATCAAAATAGCCCACAAACAAAATGAAGTAGTCTAGACTATAGATCTAGCCTGCCAACATACCTTACTCGTGTCGTGTTGGCGAAAATTTTCGAGGACAGTTTCGCACGATCACTTTCCGGCTGCTCTCTTTTTCGATATCCGTTTTCCCTTCCATTATGCTCCTTCTTTTTGTTTTTTTCTTACCAACGATTTATCGCCCGTTTCCTTTCGCCAATCCCCGCCCAACGTTGCCCAACGTGTGGACATACAGGATTCGGCAAAACAAACGTGTGTGTGCTGGCTCCTCCTGATTTGTTTTCTCCCCGACTTTCCATTCCCCCTTCCGCCCTCCGTAATCTATCTAACCAACGTAAAAAACTCTCTCCCTTTTCCTGTGCGTTTCCTTGCCTTGCAATCAACCCCCCCCCCCGACGCCCCCCCACGTGGACGTATACAGTACGCGACATGTGTTAAGAATGTGGCAGTTAAGAAATTCAGGCTGATTTTTTTTATGTATTTTGAGAATTTACAGCTACTCGTACGAAGCATTTGTGCTCAGCAAGGACGCCACTCGAAATCCTATATTATAATAGCCTTTAATTAAGAGCCTGTGCTCAACGTTGACATCACAATAAGCCGCGAGCTTTAGCCAAAATAGGAGATTCTTAACTGGTGTCGCGTACTGTATACAGGATTCGGAAAATCTGTACTGGCTCGCGGTCGGCGCCCCTTCGTCAGCTCTGGGCAGCAGCAGCAGCAGCAGCAGCCACAACAGAGCGTTGTGCCCGAGCAACTCGCACGGGAACAATGACAACCAGCGCGTCGGGGGGGTTGGGAACCACGAAATTATGACCTTTTTCGGTGAGCGATGCCATGATGTACATGACGGAGGGTATATAATATATCCACCGGTCGGGGGTTACTTCTCGGCGGAAGCGTGCGCTATATGATAAGGTTATATTTCGAAGTATAATAGCACTTTTTGGCTAAAAATATGTTCTGGATGATGACGGGGCTCCTTAACCCGAATTCAATCGTCGGAATGTCCTTCTTGTTTTTAGCAAAGTGATTGTTGAAATATACATACATACATACCTGGGCCACGGGTTTGTTCCTCATCGGCTGGCATTTCTTTCAGTTTACTAAAAAACTTTAGTCTGGTTGGGGTGAGGTGTCATAAAAGACTGATGAAACGATATATCAAAAGCTTTATTCAGACAAGATTGTTTGTGGTACAATATCCGGTGGCGTGATACTGGTGTGCGGATATTGACGGTTTCATGTGTTATGGGGTTTCGTATTATGTGTCGAGGGTTTCTTTGATGCCTGCGCTTGTGTGTGTTAAGCCGGCTGCCCTCGGAAGGTCAGTCGGATGAACGGTATGGATTGGGTGACTCTCCAATTTTTCTCACCCGGTTTAGGCATTTCTGCCTTAATGTTTTCAGACTTTAGACCTACAGTGGTACGGTAAGTATTTCTGCGGCCCCCCGCGGCACATACATGTCTTTGACGAGAGTCGTAAACGCCGCCCGTGTTTTTTTTCGCGTCCAGATCAACCGCTGCTGAGGGGCAGCACATCATGTCGCCGCATTCTGCCCGCTCCGGGACCGCCGCCGCAGCCGGCGCAGGTGCAGCCCGTTCTCTCCAGGTAAACCAAAACTGGCTCGTTCGTGCGCGTCGCGTTACCACTATACAACAACAACAACAACAAAATTACACAAATATTTACTATTACGGGGGACCATAGTAAATAGGACCAAATTTTGCTCGTAAAAAAAGGTAAATATATAGGTTTTTGTTTATACCGTAGGTCCTATTTACTACGTTCCCCCATAATACTGCTATTATAGGTAATGTATCTACTGCTCGCCTTCTTGGAACTTCAAAGGTGAAAATTGACGCGGAAAAAAATGGCGAAAATGCAGATCCTCCGACCGCACGAAACAACGCTGATTGGTATCGGAGTCCACTGGGTTACATAAAGAACGTTCATTAGGGGAGGGAAACAACCTATTCATCAGGACCAAATATATGGTTGTCAATCATTACTATGATGCTTGCCCTCCGACAGTGTGCAGCATGATCTTCAACGTTGATCACTCAAATCGTTCCCGAAAGAAGAAAACCACGGATACCAATCGAATACCCTTCCGTATAGCATTTCTCCTCGTATGCATGACCCTCTGCCAACAAACAAATTATTTGTTGGCGAGGCTTGACCGACACCTCCGTGGGTGGGAGTGCATGTCTAGCGCGAGTGGTTCTTAGAGACTGACAAAAAGAGCCCCCCTCTAAAAGACACATACATATTAGAGGTGCACCTATCCTTTCGAGACTCCCCCGCGTGAAGAGGGAGCTCTAATACCTCACCCACAAGCTGATTTTTGAGTAAACTGAAAAAAGGCAACCCGATTGAACAAACTCATGGCCTAGACTATAGGTGTACACAGAAATAATATAGCGAAAAAAGAATGGCGCTCCGAAAGTTTTGGGTTAAGGAGCCCCCCCGTCATTCAGAAAAGGTTTTAGACGAAAAGTGCTATTATGGGCTTACACTCTTACGGAGGACCATAATAACCAGGGACCCACGACATGCACAAAAACCTATGTATCCACTGTTTGTACTTACCATATTTAGTCCTGATTACTATCACTCGTGTTCCCGCTTACTAGTGGTCAATTTTCGCCAGGCATTCAGTCAGGTCTGATTGCTAACGCCGTCCATGTCTGGCGTCATATATAGCATTCTGTATTCCCTGTAATATCTATCTATGTGGATGGTATGGTTGAGACAAAAGCGCTTCGTACACAGTTTCAGAATGATTGTCAGGATGGCCACGATGGAAAAATAACAACCATTATTCCTTGTGTTGCCAACCAAGTACATGTATGTATATATCAAAGATGTCAGGAGACGGCCAGTCAAGGAAAAATGTACAGCGGTCAAGGGAATAAAACCGAGCTGTGTACACTAAAACCTAGTAGTTAGACGTCCGTCAAGGTATCTTTTTGAAAAATTGCCGTCCGTCAAAGGGTGAAAGTGCCGTCTCCCGACATCTTTGGTATATATCATACGTCAACTCGCTCTCTCCCGCGTACGGTGCCTCGCCGCAGGCCGCCCGCATCAATATTGGCGTCGGTAATAATTTCTGCCGCGCGCGGCAACCAAAACGGGCCGCCGGGCGCGGCGGGATCCCACGCTCATCATCCAGAGAGGATCAGGCAAGAAAAAACACTTTGTGACGTAACTCAGAAACAGCTTCGGTGCCCCGTTTCCTCGGTGTTGGTCTGGAAATTTATTTGCGGCAGAAATGGCTGTCGGTGTTGGTTTCGGCAAGAATAAACATGTGGCGGAACTTGTTCCGGCACTCTTGTTCTCGCGGACCTGTCCCCCGTCTGTGGAGGTACTCTCTGTTAGCAAACCCCGAGGCTCCTGTGTCCTTCGTCGAGGTACAGGGTGGCCGCCTTTCTATCCAGAGAGGTAACGGGTACTCGTACAATAGTTAAATGACGAGAAAAGGGGAAAACAAAAAAAAAGTCAATGCGACGACAACGGAGTTTTTTTTTACCTTCGATCTGTCATATATAACGTGTCCGGTTTTTCTACCTAAGTCGCACTTTTTTCTTTTTTATGTTGAGGGGAGTCCCACGACGACTGACTTATGACGCGTTCCGTGAACCGACGAAACAAGGATTTCGCGCTCAAACCAAGGGGTGTGCCGACCAAGACATATACCTCCTTTTTTATATCGTCTCCTTCAAACATCAAAAATAACAAATTAATTTCACCACCCCCTCCCCTATTTTTATCGGCTGGTAACCGTTCCCACCATTGACATGCGCAGGACGCCCCCGATGCAGGAGGGGCCCATTCCCGCCGAAATCAGCTCCCAACAGGGCGGAGCAACCAAGGACATCGCCCCAATGCCCGCCAAAATCAGCTCGCAACGGGGCGGCACGGCCCGGGAGATCGCCCCAATTTCCGCCGAAATCAGCTCCGCACAAGGCGGTGCGGCCCAGGACCGCGCTGCCGCCAGCGCCGCCGCCGTCGCTGCCGCGGAGACTAACGCCTGGCGGCAAGTTGAAGTGGCCGAGCTCGCTGCAACCGCGACACCCCCACCCCCACCCCCTCCACCGCCGGCTGCTGCCTCATCTACTGCTACAGTTGTGGCATCTGCTGCCACTACTGTCACATCTACTGCTACTGCTACTGCTGCCGCTGCCGACGGCCGGCCGCAGCGCCCAATGATGCCGGGCTTCTCCTATACGCGTGAAGGTACAGTACTGGAATAGCCACCGAGAGTTGTACGTAGAAGCTGAGCTCGGTACGACCATGGCACCAACTCCTTCCTCCGGCGCTGCCGCTGCCACCGCCGCCGCCACCGCCGCCGCCACCGCCGCCGCCGGCTATCACGTCGACGACTACTGTTGTTGTCGGCCGTCCATTTCGTCTGGACAATGAGTGCCAATTTTCATCTCGCCACAGATGGAGTTTTAGTACATATGTGCCTCGTGTTGTGGCGAAAAACGTACGCCGTACGGGTACACAAGCTTGGGGGTCGGGGGGGGGTTGCTTTACTGTAGGTATCTGTTCGATCTCAAACCGGGCACGATGCTGCCTGCCATCCACAGCTTCTGGACAGCGTGAGCGGTTTTTATCGGTCGGCCGTGGCGCTTTTTGCTCGAATCCCCCCAACAGCCTTCTCTCCCATTTTTCCAGCAATTTTCATATTAACTGGAAATTACGGAAGTACACATCTGAAAGTCATGGTACACACTTCCAGGGAAGAAGAAGACCATAATACCCCAACCTATCACGGTTGCGGGGCAGCGTTGATTAAAGGGATGGCAACCCTTGAGTAAACCCGAGGTCCAGGCTTAACCGCCAAACGGACCCCGGATTGTGCTTTTGTTAGAGATGCACC
>JBBMKB010093086.1:0-11083 GCA_037833945.1 Alaria marginata
AGACCACACCAATCAATGCAACGTTGTCTCACTCATACGCCAGCAACTACAAAACACAGCACGCCACCAGGCCACCATAAATCATCAAAATAAGGAGACCAACAGCCTAAAAGCATCGTGGTTTTGACGCCGTGATGTTCTTCGTTGTGGCAGGAACTGCGCGAACAATACATCGAAATCACAAGAACACTTGAAAAGCACAAGTCGGGGTCTGACTTTCAGTACATATGGCATGATACCAGGGAACACAATATCTGATATACACATGCATGCTCCGGTATTGAGTTATTTAAACTACTATCCCCAAAGACAGCGTATCATTGGACCAAATGTGTGTGCGTACCATACGAACAGCCCCTGACCACCTTTTGAGGGAGAACTCGAGGGCAGAGGAAATGCACGAAGCAAGGCGTGGATTCTGCGTCTGAGGGGTGAGTCCGTGAAAGGAAAACACCTGGACTCTACTGTATGAGCACGACGAATACATATTGGGCCATGTTAAGACATTTACGAATTATTCCAAGTCCACCCAGTTTATGTTTTCTTTAGGATCATAAACTGTTTCAAATATCTCCGTGAGTTTGACCAGTTTGGCCGTCGATGTTCACCTTGGGTAGATTTAGAACTGCACCGACGGTTTGGGGAGCACGCAAACTGATTGGTGCGGGATCTATTTTGCAGCATTACATGCAAACCTAATCACTTGCGGGCCTGGTGCGAGAAACCCCCCTCGAACCGTAAGTATTTTTCGAAATCATACAAATGTCCGCTATTTTGTTTAAGAGCTTATTTGGTCACATCGAAAATGTTGAGATCTTGAAGCAGGGATGAAGAGCTCACCAAAGGTCACCTGCCCATTCGACAAGAGGAGATCACCGTATCAGCTTCAAGTCCGGTGATGTTTTGTTTTCGCGACCAACCCCGACATCACGCAATCATAGCGGAGTTTTCAGGCCACGGAACCGCCACCCCGTCGCACGCGAGCCATCGAAGTTCCAGCTGCGTGCACCCCGAGGAACAACTGAGACCCGCCCGATCTGCAGATCTGAACTCTCCGCTATGTTTTGCTACCCGCTTTGTGCTTGGTGGTGTCTAATATCCTCTGCAATTTCGAGACATAAAACTTGGTTACTTCCGTACCAACGCCAGTGAGCCCAATGCCTACACAACATATTTGATGTGAGTGCAGCACCACATACACGATAGCTTGTGCCTACTTTAAAGCGAGAGTCGAGCCTCGCCGGCAAGACGGATCAGTCGCCCGACGGCAGCAAAATAAAGAGATGGTTGAAGCCGTACCACAAGCAAGCGTAGTGCGACGAAGTCACAATATTCTGTCCTGGCCGTAATAGGGATGTGCTGGTTGCTGCAAGTCGCCACACGCTGGCCATAACGCGAGGCGGTGGCGGCGTGGTTCGGTATCACGTACTTATATCCTTATCATTTTTTCTACGAAACCTACTTTGGGCCAAATTGGGGAAATGACAGCGGTTTCGACAACAACAGAAGGACGCAGGCCCGCATAGTGTTGACTTACCACATATTTAGACATCTTTGGCATTACCCACGGCGGCCCCTGAATATCCACGATCGTTCTGCCATTCGTCTGAACGAGTGTTGTGTGCAACAGGAGTACCTTAATCTATCTGCTCGTCTGCGAAACACGCTAGCGTGTACAGATCATCCATACGGTGGCTTGTGTATATCTTCGAACACACGGCCGTTAGACTGCAGGATGTGTACTTCTGTAGTATAGTACAAAATGTCAATAGCTAAATTTATGTGCTGGTGTACAAGTTGCATGTGCGCCAATAAAAGCAAACGTCCATCTACAGTAGGTAAGTGATGTAGGCGCTCTAGAAACAGGACACGTTCCACGATAGAGGTTCACCATTTTGTTTCTCTACCCTCACCGAAAAAATGATTTCGAGCAAACTGAAAGTGCAATCAGATGAACAAATCCGTGGTTCATCTATACACAAAACGCATATGGCAAAGATACAATGACAGTCCGACTATTTTAGATTATGGAGCCCCGTCATCCATGAAATAAAAACACCAAAAAGCGGTATCTCCATCGTAGAACACGTCACAATCACTACCTTCTACAATCCAACCACGCACCGAATTGACAGCAGTCACAACCATGCTCCCTAAAACAATATTTGGTATGCCAGTTTTACAGACGGGAGGATTGAAGGGCGGACACAATTGGAGTTTCCGCACGAAAATATCCCCAACTAGTCGGAAAACCACCCGTAACATGAGTCGTGGTGGCCGGTTGGTGTGGTGGTCAATAGCCAAGAAAAACCATCGCGTAAGTTCCCATGGCAGCTAGTTGCCGCGCTGTGAAATCAAATTCACCAGGTCCCGTACGAGCGTCATGTGGAAACCCGTAGTCGCTACCGTAATTCCGGTACCGGGAAATCCTGTGGTCGTTGAACGGACGCCGATAATCCCGTGCCTTTTGACCCCGTGGCGTTAATCCCCGTAGTTATTAGTTCCACTGCAAACAATGCCGTGACATCCTGTTGCCTGGCTACTGTAGTTTCACCAGGAAACATCCGAATGCATTCAATCATTGCCGAGGACTAACGTGGGTATATATATCGTGCAACACCATGTCAAAGGTGTTGTTTATAGTCACTTGCCCAAGCATTCGTGCAGAAAACACATACTTCCCAAGAAAACCTAAAGATAACCCAGACCGTAACCGAATGTCTGTCCCCCAACCCCATCCACTGCATACCTCTACATCTCCATCGATATACGCATGCGACTCAACAAAAGCAAGCACTCTCTTTCATGGTGGCTGGACCACCTCAAAGTAGAAACTGTTGGGGCTATGCACACAGTGTGTATATGAATCACCAACCGTCTCTAACCGCCACGTAATCCGACACAAGCAAAGGATTGGATCTTGTCGATATAGCTCCATCAAAACGACCGCACGCTTTTAGCACAGAGCTTGAAAAGTTCCGGCGCGAAGCTTGAAAACACACGTGGGGGTGGCGGAAAATACACCATCCAAAGTGTTGCTGATGACAAATCACTAAGCTGCGACACACACGTCATCATCGGGGTATCCAATCAGCGTGGCTCCCTCCTCAACCTCGCCCACAGTGCAGTTTTCGTCGTCATCGTCGTCCTGTGCGGGACCAGTACACGCGATGTAGGGGGCAGACGAGTGTTAGTAGGCATAGGCAGTTTGTTGGGAGAGCGTATACCCGAAACCGATTTCCACGGCGTGTGGACACGTGCTGCTATACGGGAATCACGCTTGACGACACATTGTTTGACGGAAAGGGCTCCTCAGGCATGGAACTGGGAGATATCGTTGGAATCCCATTCGTGTTTTGCCTTTGTGTTTGATATACGCGTAGGCCATTTTATAGCTCGTCGGCTTAAGCATTATATCTTCCTCAACTACGGCGTTTGCACTCATGATTCCTCAAGTGGAGAGTCCTAAGTGCATCAAAAAGCAGTGCCAAACACACGCGGAACACAAAACCGCCAGTCGTATGACGTATAGGACAGAAGCACAACTTACATCAGCAGTGTTGTCCCTGAAGGTCACTTTGGACGGCTTTTCGAAGGTAAGCGAGCCGAAGCTAGAATCAGTGATCACTCCGCTGCTCAAGGCACGGAAGGCACGAGAATAGGAGAGGCACCATGAATGTCACAATATAATTGTGTATCGTCAAGATACTTTCCTGGCAGCAGAATAGTGCCCGAGGTTACGGCTTCGAAATGTCATAATATGCACTCTAAGGTACACACGGAAATCACTGATGTGTGGTGCCTATGCACGGTTACACTAGGTACGGCTAACCGTGTATAATATTTGGGATATCGGATAATCGAAATGTGCAACGAAATTCTGAATTCGTTCTTCTTCACAGTTAGGGAAATAGTACAAGCTACTTTCTTTTGTCGGGACGAGGATGGTGCTATTGCTGGGCTTCTAGCTAACACCTCTAAGTATGAGACGATGGTGCCGAAGAACGAACAGCCGACCAGTACAACAGCCCGTACAGTGCATCCACTCGTAACGTGGGCTATTCCCATTTTGATCAGGCTATGATTAGCACCGCCCTGACAATTCCGTCTCCCAGTTTTCCCTCTCGTCTACGTTAGTTTTATCTTGTTCGTTTCCATATTTGGCCACAGAATAAGCTCACTATTATTTCCAATGTCATTTATGTTCTTTACAGTCCCGCAGCGCGACCAGGGCAAATCTTCGAATATCGACAGAGCCTCGGCACACAGCATCTGGTCAGACTATTAGCCTCGACTGTTCTCCTACATATCGACTGGCGCCATGTTACAACTCTCCGTTGAGTACGCCAAGTTATTCCAAGACGCTAGGGAAAACACTCCTTCTTTCTCAAGCGCGGGGTAACTGTCTCCGGGAATACGACGTTCAGTATATTCACAGCATGTAGATATGTATTATGTGTACCTCACAATTCAGAATCCGACACGCCCCCTTAATGGGGGATCAAAACCTAGAGGAACCTTGGGGACGTTTGAACTTGCAGAAAAACACGAATAAAAAACACTTGAAGCGACTTGTTCAGACTCAATTATAAGGGGCGATAGCGTGGAACGGAGTATGACCACTGAACACTCTTTGTTTTATTATCAGCGAAAACAATTTTTAAAATGAGCGCCAACTCATCACAGCTGAAAGCTGAAAGCTTAAGCTATGCGTCGCTTAACACGATTCAGCGGTAAAGTGGGGCAGCTCTTCGATCAACAGATAGCCAAAAACAAATTAGCTTCCACCGTCTTTGAGACATATCGATCCTCACACTGTCGACGTGAAACTCACTTGTCTGACGTCTGTGCGTATTGGATAGAAAAGGCGCCACCAGATTCGGCATGGTTTCCGTTGAACAAAACCGCCTTGCTGAAGCTGTTAAAAAGGACAAGCACGACGAAAGGGCGTTCGGTGTAATGGCCTTGGGAAACTTGTATGTACTGTGATCATGCCAAACTCGATAGAAAAGGTGATTTATATTCCGATCTTCCGATACGACCACACATGCGTACTCGCGGCGCAATTTGCTCCGATCGCTAGACGACGTGTGCTACCACACTGAGTATTAGTATGGCGCTTTTCGGCAAACACATTTTCTTGACGACGGAACATCTTAATGCGTAGTCTTGGGAATGTAATGCTTGGTTCGCCCATGAATTTATTTTTTATCGAGGCCGTGAATTTGCGAATCCGGCGATGCACTTTTGTGTTTTTTAAAAATACGTGTTTCGGTGCGATATAGAGCTCGTCATTTTAAGAGCCTCAGAACAAACACGGTACACCGTCACTGTAGAATGCGTCACATGTATTCGATACGTGGTCTTTAGGACTGTTTACAGTATAAAACCATACGATTAGGTTTCTTAGCACGGGGCGATGGCGGCGCTGAGTAAATCTAATTGGAACGTCTTACCACAAGGGACGTTTACCACCTATCTGGCTCAGGTATTTATAAAGCCCCCGTACAGTGCTAGTGCGTGGTGAACCAAAGCTGAACCAATCACGGCTGTGTACACATTAAACTGGCCATTGGCAGTGGACAGATACGTTCTACAGCCTGTACCCAACAAACGTTGAGCGGTCAGCTTATTCGTCCTCCTGCAATTGACGAAAGCTGTCTTTACGTACACATGACAATATTCAGAATCAAATATTGTTCCAATTTATCATCCCTATCGAACTGCTTGCTTGACCGCACTCACGTAACGTCTCCCCCGTCGACAGCGATACCACCACCGTAGATGCTGGCTTCGTTGTTGTTGAACTGCACAGCGCGTGCGAAGCTGGGGCCACCGAAGAAAGAGTCGATTTGGCGTATCACGCGCATATAGAAACAAAAACGATTTAGCGAAGCAAACAGAGACCAGGGCAGAACATACATCAGTTGCCAAGGGGACATAAAAATCGTGATATCCTGCATTCGTGGCATGAGTATGTGGCCTGGCAATAAGGCTCCTGCGTATGATCCGTAGACATATCTACTGCAGTACCCACCGAGCTCGTCTACGTGAATTGGCATGTAGTTTAAGCTGCCGACAGCCTATACCGCTCTGTCCGCAGATGATGGCAACGTCACAATCCAGCCACACGAGTGGAAGTTCGAAGCAGGATGCTCGCGAACTATGACATGCGTATAGTGTCGACTGAAACTCCGAGATCCACGCCTATTAACCGTATGCAGCTCGCACTCACGTCATTGATCCAAGGTTGTTACGAACAGCGCCACCGTTGTTCCTGGCAGAGATGTTATTGAAGCGTACTTTCCCGTTGAACCTGCAAGTGAGTGTAGCACAACAAAGTTACAGGGGGCCAGTGTCAGGCTGCACGATGAAATTGCGCGTGCATTGACTTCTATGATGTAATAGACTGCCAGCGGTACCCCGCTCATACAGGCGTTCTCCGTGTCCAGCGCACTGCCGAGGTTAAATGTTTACTTCATTGTTGATACATACAGGTGGTAGACGAATTCAGTAGGATGCCAGGGAACGTTGCCTTTCAGCATTTGACTCTTGTGACGGTCAACATCAACAATGACCCCGACTCACGTCATGATTCCGTTGTTGTAAACCGACGTGCCTTCGGCGCTCCTGCAGTTGGTGTTCTGGAACGTGGCGATACCTTCGAAGCTGCACACGGCAGTACGCAAGAGTCCGACGTTGTCAAACAAATGTGGCAAAGCGCCATGACCGAACAATATCAGATATTCTAGACAAGTTACGTGCCGGATTATTTCAGGCGCATGTTTCGATGAGAACATTGACTTATTGGAGGTGTGCGAACTTTGTATTTTCTAGGGACACAACATAGTAGTGGTTTGCTCGGTTGATGCTGTGCTGTTGACCTGCGGTTTCATTTTGCAGCTGCTGGTCCTCGGCCCTACTCGGTACTCTACCTCCACCTTCTGCTGCTCCTGGTCCTCCTCCTAATACCATCAGCATATGCCGTTTCTTCTGCTGGCACTGGTTGTATTTCTATGTACAACGATATAATATGTTCTACTTGGTGCTTAGGCATCGCATGCTGAGGTGGACGAGATCCCTTGTATACGCACACCGCCTGACCTGCTCCTGGGCCGTTGTTCGCTACGCCTATGTAGTTCATACAAACAGCTATTAATAAGTTGAGTCGCCTGCAGCGCGGCAGTTCAAGAGTAACGCTAAAATACTGGCCAGGAACCTGCTAGCTCGGAGCAAAGGAAATATATTATAACTGGCCTTCTCATAAACAAACCAATAATTTCGAAGGAACTTCGCCAACGATTCGTTGACAAGTAACAAACACGGGGGCGGGTACATTTAGTTTTACCGAGGAACTTACTTTGTCTCCAATAAGTAGCCAAGCTTTAGGCAACATCTCGGATTCGTCGAGAGGGTCGGTATTGTAGACCGACTAGCGCATATTACCTTATATTGGTTTAATTTCAAAACTTTGCGGGGGATATTAAGAGTAGATAACTAGGACTATGTGGCATTGTTTACATACTGCACTGAGGTTTCCGTGAATATTCGGGATACAGGAAATAGAGTAAAATAAACAAGCTAATGGGGTAAGCTTTATCGTGGGAATCATGTACGTACAACAAGCATAGCGGATGGATCAACCACCATTATTACGTCTGTATTTCACAGAATTTTGCACTTAAGGTGAAGCACCTCATTTCGGACTCGGAGCCGAGGTTCTCGATGTCGCAGCCACTGAAGCCGGCAAGGCTACTTCCGTTGTCCTCGAACGTCGCGGCCGCCTCGAACCTGGAAAAATGTCACGTTCCGTCACACGTTAGTATGTACTATATGACGTTAAGCGTGAGTGACGAACAATGGAAAGGCTGAAAACGGTAAAAATAGATGACATATTCGCGGCACAGAAACCTCAACTACAACAACGTAGACATAAAAATAACAACCACACCCGATCACGATCAGGGCTACGGCGCACGTTCGACCACCGGGTAATGACCACTGACGCCAGTCGCTGTGTGTTTCACTGTGGTTACATGGCGATGCATGTTGCAGAACCGTCGCGCACCAATAGTCAAGACACTTCAAGAAATAGGGTCGGCATTCGAGCATGTGTCTGCTCCAAACCGCTGATATAAATACAACGCGGTCGTACAGATGACCCCTATACCGTAGACTTGGTCTCCATCCACACATACCTCACGACTCCACCATCTTCGTTTTGGATCCCAACGCCATCGTTTCCTTGGATTATCGTGTCGCCGCCGAACCTGCCCAATCGAAGACACAACACAAGATCACAGACAGACGCGGTTGGATAAGAAAACCAGTTTCGGCAGATCGACCTAAACTCTTCAGAGCCACGTTCAGGGTCTAGTGATCTTCTATTGCTGCACATGAAACTGGAGGCCTATCTTTTTATCAAGGTGTAAAAGCCCGACGTATGCTTTGTGGATGGCCTCATACGAATATCCGGGCCTTCTCCCTAGGCCCGTCGACTACTAAACTCAGGTTGACCAACCCACCTGACACTGGCTAAAGTCAGAAAATCGTTAAAGCTAGATCTGCGGCAGCGAACGTTGTCATGTGCTTCTAGACGGAGCTTTGTAGGCGCTGTAACGACGCTAACGACGCCATTACGGGATAATTGTTGTTTCCCACTTGCGGGAGGCCCACTCCAACCGCGTCTCCATGATAAATTTAGTGGCACAGTATATGGTGGTGAGTACACAATACTTTGTGGTGTGCACTAGCGTAACCGGGAGCGAGCCAAGTCGTCTTGGCACGACCGTCTTTTAATGATCTCGGACTAACGCAGCACGGTCACATCTCGCCGTACCCTGTCTCACGTTAAGGTACCAAAGTTGTCCGGGACCCCATTTGTGTTGTTCTCGATGAGAGTCGTCCCCTTGAATCTGCCGCACGCACATACATATAGTAGAAACATTGCAACGAAATCCGCACAACGTCGTTAAAATCGTGAACGTGTCACGGTCGTTAGCGTCGTCGTCAATTTAATGGCAGTGTCGATTTACGTATAGATTCACGGACGTAGTAACCGGTCCAGCTGTGCACCATGTAAAGCCCCTAGTGGTTGAAACGGAAAATCTATAAAAAATACTACTATTCCTGCCAGCTAAACTCCACTCACCAACAGGTCGCAATGAGCTGTTGGGTTTTCGCGTAACCCACACACTGCCGGTTTATCATTGTGTGCCCACTAGCCGCACCGTAGCTCAGATGGCCGACGGGCTATTCTTTATTCGATTAATTTCACGCATGGGTTGATACCGTGCATTTCGCATCGCTTGTAAAGCACGGTAGCTCACATGGTAGCTCTACCGCCTGCCTGCCGACGAGTCGTAGGGAAGCGCGGGGACATGTGTACACATATTTTACGTGGTATACCTTCGGGATACGGCACATCGCAAGGTTTGTCTTCAAAACAAAAAACCCGTTTCCCGTTCCGGCTAGGCTTTAACGACACCGAAGAGGGATCGAACTTGTTTGGTGAGGTGCCCACTGTGTCAACGAACAAGATGGACGGAAGAAGCACCCGCCCAGCTGCATCCACGCAGAAACTCTGCACTGAAAATCGCAAGCAACTTACACATTTCCAATGTCCCTTATACGAAACATATTCGTCGGCCCTACTATTAATAGGTCAACTTGAGGGGATAGGCCACGCGCAGACGGTGGTGTACGCAGTATGTTGCGTGGCCGTAGACCCTCGAACCCCTGCAATGCCACATAGGCCGTCCTACTTGACAGCCATGGCGTAGAGGGTGGCCTGTTCAAAGTACTCACTCTGTGGTCCCCAAATTCCTTACTACCCTGCCCACGTTTTCGACCTCCTGTATCGTGACGTCGCCGTTGAATGTAAGGCTGGCGCCGTCTTCTACCTCGAGCAGCGAGCCGTTAGGGTAGTCTTCCGAGCCATCCTACACCGACATGACACCAACACGGAACAGCGGTTAGTGGAAGGAAACGACAAGCCTATAAGTTTCGCTTACGGTTTGGAAAACCATCACAATGCGAGAGAGCGTGCGACGACGCCGGCGGGTAGTTCACAACCGTACATTATCCGGTGGAGCGGCTTTGTGATTGAAAGAGATGCCAAGCCATAAACACTTCGTAATTTGCAACTATGCAGTTGACCTTTGGTTAAACAGCCTTAAAAAGCCTCATATTTTTTCCGGACGACAACAGCAGCAACCTCCAGTGGTGCATCTTGTTCACAGGGTTGACACAGTGTTCACCATGAAAGGTTCATGTTGCTCTATTGTTTTTTTGCGTCAAAGTTAACTAGATGTAACCCCTGTATGATCGGTGGAGAGAGTAGTCGCTTCATAATGTTTTCTGTAATCGGGGAGTTAATAACATTTTTTATTTATATTGTCCCTGACGAAGTAGATGTGAGTCATCCCACGGTAAGGGTTGCACGTTTAGGAGTCAAACGTTCCTCACTGGTCGATATCCTCAAGTGAGGAATTTTCGGTTGGTAGAATCATTTAACGAGTGCATCTTTTTTATACACTAGCGGATAGAACTGTTGATCGGGTTGCGCGAACGAAAATCTTGGAAGTTTGTGTTTCGGGTGAGCTATTGAGCTCCCCATGTCAGGAGCTCATAATTTTCTTGCTGAACCCCTACCGTGGAATGACTCGTGGATTAGGCCGCTCTCTATAACATTGTTGTCTTCGTTCTTTATTATGTAACTTGTGCGAAAAACCTAAATACTGTTTGCTTCGAATGCTGTTTCTCTTCGCCTCATGGCGGTTTCATGTACAACTCTTCAATCCTCATGTCACCGGTAACTATTGCGCATAAGTTGTCCTCTCCAGCATCATACACAGAGTTGTCCGTTTAACAAGCTGTGCCTGCTAACTCACAGCCGTCCACCTCGGAACTTTACATCACATCATAGAGCTTGCGACCAACGAATGAACGGTGAGTGGCTCACATCATTAGGTCCGAATACGGTTACGGGCATGTCGAACACGAGCGCGGCCCCAGACTCCACTGAGAAGGCCACGTTGATAAACCTGAAGAAAGAACGAACCGAACTTTGATAATCAGCTTG
>JBBMKB010093097.1:0-11083 GCA_037833945.1 Alaria marginata
CGGTGGTGGTGGTGGTGGTGTTGGTTTTGGTGTTGGTGTTGGTGTTGGTGTTGGTGTTGGTGTTGGTGTTGGTGGTGTTGGTATTGGCGGCGTTAGTGCTGGTGCTGGTGGTGCTTCTGCTGTTGCTGTTGCTGGCGCTGCTGCTGCTGCTGCTGGTGGTGCTACGAATACAGGCGACACAGCAGCAGACCAGCTGCTCCTGACACCTCGAGCATTAGAGCGTCTTCGGAATCTTGATCTTGCCGAGGCGCTCATCGCTCGGCAGAAAAAAACATCATCAACGGAGGAGGTGGAGGTGGAAGTAGCAGCGCAGTCTGCTGCGTGGCACAGGCAAAACATTGAACGACACGTGCAGTATCCCTGGCTCGCTCGTACGAGTACGCCGTGGCTGGCCGTCGTTGCAGAGTTCAGCAACTGCAACATTGCGGTTTGGGAGCCGACTGCTACGGGAGGAATCCAACTGCACCAACAATGCGGTGGTAACGGTGCTCGCGCAGAAGAGGTGGGAATCTTCATCCACGATGAGCGGCGGCCGTTCATCCATTTGCTGCGCAGGGGCAGAAACAACAGCAGCAGTGGCGGCGGCAGCAGCAGCAGCAACAACAATGCCGCGGGGTCTACAGGTGTCGAAGGCTTATTGGCAAGCTGGACAGCAGCAGCAGCAGTGCGCGGCGAGAAGGGGAAAATCAGTACCAGTAGTAGTACTACTCCTACTATTCCTACTCCTACTCCTACTACTCGAAATACTGCTACTACTAGTACCACCCCTCCTCCTCCTCCTCCTCCTACTACGCCTACTACTACTCCTACTACTGCTGCTACTGTTACGAGTAGTCACGACCACTTCGACAGTATCAAGTTCGTCGAGGGCCTCGACCCGTGGGCCGTCTTCTGTTTCGGCGGTCAAGGAGCAACCACAAAAACAGCAGTAACAGCAGCAGCAGCAGCAGCAGCAACAACAACAACAACAGCAGCAGCAGCAACAACAACAGCAGCAGCAACAATAGCAGCAGCAACAACAACAACAGCAGCAATAACAACAGCAGCAGCAACAACACCAACACCAACACCAAAACCAACACAAACACCAACACCAACACCAACAACAACAACAACGACACCAACACCAACACCAACACCAACACCAACACCAACACCAACACCAACACCAACACCAACCGCTGCTACTACTCCATCGGCCAGGGCAAGTAGCAATCCCCTTCTGCGGGGAGACGAGGCATCGTCAAACGCGATGACCCCGTCCAAGGATCACGAGATCCAAAATCCTGTTGCGCCCGCGCCCGCCGCCGAAAGCCCCCAGGATGCGACCCGACAAAATGCGGCCGGCCAAGCAAGCAGCAGTGGTCGTCTGCACGGAAGCGAGACATCATCGATTGCAACGATCCGGTCCGGGGGTCGCGATAACTCCCAAAAACGTGTTGCGCCGTCGCCTTCCGCTAAGAGCCCCCATCGAGATGCAACCTACTACTGCCGTATTGGCAATGCGGCCTGCCAAGCAAGCTACTCGAGCGGCCCAAAGTTCGGGCAGATGTGCGGGAGACCAGTGATGAAGGCTTCCTCCGCAGGTGATTGCGATGCCACGTTTGTTTGTGCCCTTTTGGGATTTCAGAGGGAAAAAAATGACGGAGTGAGCAACTACAAACTGACGATTAATTTTAGAATCAGCCCTACGAAGCAACCTCGGGGCTTCTGAGGTGGCAAATAGAAATACACACCAGGTACAATATGATGATATTATTGTTGCGGGCGATCCGAAAATAAACCCTCAGATAGTTGACTTTACGTCGACGGCTGATGTTCTGCCTTTTTCATAATGATAAGGGGGTGAACCCGAGCTACGATGTGTCGGAATACTACGCTTGTACAGATTCTACATACATATGTTGAAGCTTATTGGTGTAGATTCCGCCGCTGTATCTTAGGTTGCGCCGCATTTATTTGTGTAACGTTCCTACACGTGCGCGGCATTGTCCGAGTTGCATTGGTACGCGCTCCCAGGAGACGGTTGATACGACCACACCTAACATATTTTTGGTCGTTATGCCTGGTGGGTCCCAAACAGGGATGTACGTTGCCGGTAACGGTACCACAGGGGAAACCGGAGTTGCGGGTGGGTAACATTTCTTGCGGTAACACAATGTAGCGTAGCGTCCCCTGAACGGAAGCGCCTCCATTTTCACATGGTAAAACCTCTCAAAATTGCACACCGACTGTGGTGAAAAACCACATCATCAAAGGCTGAGCGGTTATTTCGTGCGGTATCAGCGGTAGTGAAACTAGATGTTTATTTTGTGTGACCGGTAGCACTTGACGCAAAGTTGTGGTCACAACGTACATCCCCGTCCCCAAAACGGTTGATGTGAAGAACACAACACACCGAACCTCTTCTACCACGGCATGAATCAGGTGGTGGTCATGCTCAATTCTGCGGGCTGCACGCAAGGGGCGGACCCTCGGGGGGTCGTAGCAGTAATCGTAGCACGGCTACTAGTAGTAAGCGCAAACGCGAGGGGGAGGGGGGTGGGAAGGGCGACGAAGTCGAGTGTAATGCCGGTGGTGGTGGGGACATCAGCGACGCGGGTAGCGAGGTGGAGCTGCCGGGCGACTATGACGATCATGAGGGCAAATGGGGGGAGATGGCGGCAGCGATGGACGAGGACAGCAATGCAGAAAGAGGCGGACAGGAGGGGGGGCGGGGGGAGGAGGAGGGGGAGGAGCGTGTGGTGGAAGAAAAGTGGGCGAGGATGGCGTTGCGACACGTGAAGGGCATGAAGACGGCGGTGGACCACCTGCTACTGGTAATAGGCAGTAGCCCAGAGGTGATACATATAACGAGGGAATTAGTTTCGTTTTTGTAGACGGTGTACAGAGCAGTACTGCTGTACAGTAACACAGACTGATCATAGATAGTGCACCGAGCAGCGCAGTATTGCTGTACAAGCAGTGCGCGACTGCACTTAAGAAATTGGCAGTCAAGAGACTTTGGCTCGAGGTTTTTGTACGGAACACAAGAAAATAACTGCCTGTAATGAACTTACGACAGTGTAAGAGACACCCCTACCTCACATAACAAATTGAGCCTGACCCAAAGTTGAGTTTCTTGAGCGGTGCCGCGTTCTGTACGAATACGATTCCGTCCATCCCATTCCACATTCCAGGATTACATGTTGATTTCATAGTGCATAACAAACAGTACGCTGTGGTGCTTAACGCGTCGGGTCGGCCAAAGCCAGCGAACCATTTTGTCGAATAAGTGTTCATCTACGCTCCAAGTGCTCAGACCCCCCTCCCCACAACTGATTATCTGAAATCATAAAATATTGACACAATTTTTCGACGAACACATGGCCAATTATCTCCCGGCGCGCGTCGCGTATGCCCCCCCTCCGCTACCACCACGAACAGTGCAAGGGACGGGCGAAGCGAGCATCCCAAGCCCACCTGGCGGCAAAGGGACCCCAGGACGTCGGAGGGATGGCAGCAGACGACCACGATGACCCAGACGTTGAAATAAATGCAGACGTCGGCAGCGAGAGGGGGTGGGTGAATTTCGGCGTGGAGCTGAAGCAGCAGCAGCAGCAGCAGCAGCATTTTGGGTCGGGTCGTGCGGGCAATGGTGCTGGTGGCGGTGGTGATGGTGGTGGTGGTGGTGGTGGTGGTGGTGGTCATGGTGGTGGTGGTGGTGGTGGTGGTGGTGGTGGTGGTGGTGGTGATGGTGATGGTGGTGGCGGTGGTGGTGGTAGTGGTGATGACGGTGGTGATGACGGTGGTGACGATGGGTACCGCCGCGAGTATGGCGGTGACGGTCACCAGTACGACGAGTGCCACCGCCGGAGAGAGGGCCAGTCGGATGGGTTCTCGCCGTCGCAGGAAACCCTGGAGCTGCTGCCGAAGCTGTACAGCAGCAGCAGCAGCAGCAGCAGCAACAACAACAGCAGCGGCAGCAGCAGCAACAACAGTAGCGACGGCGGAGAACGCATCGTCCGGCAGTTCGGGGCAACCGATCTGCAGCCGCTGGCGTATTCATTTTTCAGACTAATGTTCCCCGCCGTGGCCGTCCAGCTCCTGGTCAATAAGGTGTGAAAAACAGGGATGGCAGTAGTGGGGAGGGGAGAAAAGTGCTTGCTGCTGTAGTTGACCTCAGATCTGAGTTAGGACAAGGCACAAAGCTGGAGAAAAAGCGCAAAAAAAAGACATTGGATGGGAAAACAAGAACAAATTCCAGGTAGCTACGAGAATAGCACTTCCGGGTGACACATATTAGCGATATGTAACACGGAAATCTCCGGTAACGTTTTCGTGTCCCCACTTCGCTGGAATGGTTTTTGGGCCGTTTTCGTTTTTCTACCACATGCTCTCCGCATCGGCCATCTATCAATAGCTCATTTCCTGGACAACAAAGTGTGAAATACGCACGTTTCGTTGCGTGGAGTAGTACTGTCTGACCTGTGGGTTTCTCCCACCCGCTCGTGTCTACAACTATTATATAGTTGCACCCGTGACGTATTGTGCGTTATTTGCTCTTCATTCGTTTCACACAGACGAACGAGTACGTGGACTTCTGTAACGCCAATCGCGGAAAGACAGCACATATATCTACGCGCGATCGGAGTATCACACACAGCTTGAAAATATGAGTTTCGGCCCAAATTTTCGATCTCACAGCTGCAGTGTATTTATATTTTTTGTAATATCTAGTGTCTGGTTTTCTCTCCCAGGCTCGTGTTTTTTGTTTACAAGTTGTTTCTCCCATGGCATGTTTTTCTGCTCTTCATTTATTTCTTCACGCAGACGAACGAATACGCCGAGTTTTGTAACGCCAAAGGCGGGAGACGCACGCCGACCGTCACAGGGCTAAGGGGCTTCGGCGCGGCAAGTCTGTGTGGCCAGACACCATGGCAAACCAGAATATTATGCTGGACATGTGGTTTTATCCCACAAGCTTGCGTCTACAACCATTTATGGTTGCGCCCTTGACGTGTTATTTCTGCTCTTCATTCCTTTCTTGACGCAGACGAACTAATACGCAGAGCTTTGAAACGCGAAAAGGGCAAAAAGTATAGCGTGTGACCTGTGATTTTCTCATACTGGCTCGTGTCTGCAACTAGTAGTTGCGTCCGTGACATGCCCTTGTTCTCATCATTTCACTCTTCACGCAGACGAACGAATACGCGGAGTTTTGTAACACCAAGGGGAGCAAGGGGAGCAAGGGGCCCAAGGGCCATCGCACCGACCGGCACAGGGCTAAGGGGCTTCGGCGCGGCAACTCCGTGTGGCCGAAGCATGGCTTAACGGAGGCCACGATGCTCGGCGTCATCGGCATCGTCATCACCATGGGCCTCGTACGGCTACCGGAGATGGCCGACCACTGGGACGTGGGCCCATTCCATAATTTCTCTCTGGTCCGGGAGTGCATGCCGCGCGACTTGTTTTTTCTCGCGTACTGCCGCTTTTTCCACATGGCGAGCGCCGGTGCCCCGCGGAGGATGAAGGACGGCACGCAGGAAGAAGGCTACGACTCCCTGCATCACGTCCGGTGAGGATTCTATTATTTATACTCGTATCGTTATCGTCTTCCCGAGCCCCCAAAAATAAATTGATCAGTTTTTACCCCCTCTCACCCGAAAACGAACAGAATTATTTAATTATTAATTTCCCGCTTCTTTTTTGTTTTGTTTCGTATTCCCTGCTTGTCGAAGAGGTCGTTCATCTGTGATTTTTCCAGTCAAACAGTCAAACCTGTTGGGTCATCCGGAAAGAAAGAAAAAGAAACACGCCTATCATATGTCCGAAACCGCAACCACCCCGATTTCCGAGACTTACTCAGAATAAATAGTCTCAAACGTAGACCGGGGGGGGGAGTCATACGAAAACCACGGTGAAAAGTGTCGTTTGTTTCTTGACTTGTACAGAGATTACACCACTCTCTCTCTGGATCACACTCTTGCTAAGGCCAGAACGACAAACAACCCAGACGGTCTCTCGGTTGTTCCCACGGCTTTGATTTTTATTCTGGCTTTTTGTTGAAGGGTGGTGTCGTTTTTTTCTTTCTGTCGCGTAGCCTTGAGCCCAGGGGAAAAAACTGCCGGTGATGTCGAGCCATGCTGTGATAGAGGCAATATACCTGCAGCATAAATATTATCGGGTTCCAAACTCGAGGAACTCTAAATCTCGCCCCAAAAAGACCGTCTCGTTTTTAGGAGCGTTGCACTCGCCGTCCGATCAACCATCCCACCGGCTGTTTTGTAGAAACAGGCCAAATATAGTTGTGATACACAAGTGCGAGGGCAACTATAGCGGGGAGTCCCGTTGGCCAGACGTACGTTTTGGCCGGAAAGCGCTACCTCTATCTTAGCACGAGTGTGTCATTGACCGACCTGACCCTGCGGTAAAAACTGCTGCCGCTGTTTAGTAATTTTCTTTTTTTGTGTTTCTTGTGTTGGCAGTGCGTTTTGAGCTCCTGTTGAGCGAAGTACTGACCAGTAAGTGTCGTTGACGCCGTTGATTAGGCTTGTGTTGGCGGGGTGTTTGAGCTCCTGCTGATAATCGAAATACTGAAATTTCACGAAGTACTCAAATGTATGTCGTTTTTTATCGCTGATTAAGCCTAAACTACTGTTTGTTGTGGTTCCTTTTGTTTCGCAGTGCGTTTGAGCACCTGCTCATCATCGAGATACTGAGATCACGAAGTACTTAAACAAAACTGTCATTGATGTCGTTGGTCAACCCCAAACTACTGCTGTTGTAGTCCTCTTTTAGTTAGCTTTTGTTGGCACTGTGTTATAGCTCCAGCTGATATTCGAAATAATACTGAAAATTCGCGAAGTACTGAAAATAAAAAGCGTTGTTGATTTCATCGATTTAACCCTTAACTACTGTTTGTTTTGCTGCCTGTTTTAATCGACCCTACACCACTGTTGTACTTTTGTTTTTTTGCTTTGTGTTGGCAGCGCATTTGAGCTCCTGTTGAACACCACTTGGAGCTCGAGGTGCACGGTTGGGCGTTGGACTTCTTTCGGATCGCTGATGGTAAAATGCGCCGGCCACGAGACCGCTTATATGCGGAGGCAGATGCCCAAGAAGGCCATCACAGAAGGTGACGACACTCGTAGAGTTATCCCACGGTAAGGGTTGCCCTTTTTGGGCCAAACGTTTCAGACGGGTTGACCTCCTCATATCTGAGGAAGTACCGGTTTTAGCATGATAATTTTGCAAGCATAATATTTGTTGTAGGACTACTGTAAGCGCGTAGAAACGCTGTTTGGGGTGCGCAAACGGATTTATCCCAAGCTGTGTTTCGGGCGAGATACTGAGCTCCTTATGCGAGGAAACCAGAAACTCCTGCTGCAACCCTACCGTGGGATGACTCACCAACTCCTTTAGAATTGCACCCACGTTTTCGACGACACACTACTTGGAATTGTGATGAGCTTTTTTTCCACTTTCTAGAAAAAAAATTGGGGCTTCAGAGCGAAACGATGAAGAATAAGCAGAATGAAACGTAAAGAGCGCGTCTGGAGAAGGAGGGAGCCAGGACAACCAATGGAGTACTATTGTAGATAGAGCGTAAGTGGGAAGGAAGGCATAGAAGAGAGGTAGCCTTTGTGCATACAGGTTTATTTCTGTTTGTTTTATTACGTGGTTTTCTCCTTTCGGGGATCTTATGAGTGATCACAATTATAGTGAAAATGATTATTACGGCAGCGTAGACCACACGAAGCAGTCCGGGCAGCTGGAGAAGGGGATGGGCTCGTGCTGGGCAGTGTGAAGAGCCTTGCGATACGTGCACAGTATGGTGGTATTGGTGTTGCTCCACGCTCACACTCAATGCCTGGTAACATAGCAGCTTTGTCTGTAAACGTATACAACAAAAAAAGGTAGCAGACAAAGTGTCGTTTATTGGTGGAGAGAATGAGGCATGTCTGTGTCGGGAACCGGGGTCAGAGTATGTAGTACCAGATAGAAACGAGCACCCCCGCGTTTCCCGAGTTTTCTGGTCAATATGCATGGCCCCCTGTTTTCTACCAGGGTATGGACGCATTCTACGATAGAGGTGCAGCATGTTTTTTCTGAACCTCCTCTTTTTAGGAGCTTTAATCCTCGCCCAAAAACTTAGTTTTAACAAACTGAAAGTGCAATCCGATGCGCGAACCCGTGGTCCATCTATGAAAAAAGTGCATATTGCCAATCAAGTATGAAATTCCGACGATTTTGGGTAACCCGCCATCCAGAAAATAAAAACGCCAAAAATGCGACCTCTATCGCAGAACGCGTCTATGTATTACTATATAGCGTGTCCGACGACCGCGCAGCCCGCCTTGTTGCCGTAGACGAAGAGAACAAAAGAGCTTTCAGCCGGATCCTTCTACCACGACGTCCTCTCACACGAGTCGAATGGCATGAGCGCATCACAGACTGCCCCGGTAGGCGAGCCATCTAGCCCTACCGCCTGATCAGGAACAAGATAAGGCCTCGCAGCACTGTAGAAAACCCAGATCTAAGGAGACCGGCATCACCCCACCGCATACAGCAAGCAGCTCCCAAGGGGTTGGGTCATTTTGGTTTTGTGTTTGTACTATACCTCACTGTTGTTCGTTCTACGTATAATACCCCAGTTAGGGTTTTTGTTTTTAGTGTTTTTTTCCTACGTTCATGCCAGGTGCCAGCTGGTGCTCTAGACTCCTTAAACGTTTTAGAACCCCGAACCCCGTCCCTATACTATTATCAAGTAAATGTGTCCCCAAAACGGGTTTCCAGTTGTAAAAGGGTTAAGCGTTTTCGTGATCACGGCTAAAGGATATGGCAATGAGCCGTTGTGAGACCAACACCAACAACAATGCGATGCACACTGCAATCTAAAACACAATGGAAAATGCAAGGTAATGCAATGTAACGCAATGCAACTCCCTAAAGAAAATCGTTAGAACCCTAACCCACTGAAATACTGCTGATACACCTTGCCACCATCATCCCATGCACGTAAGTAACCCCCGGCGATCATGGCCACCCATGCGGAAACCCCTATTCTGAGAGGGGGATGGGGGAGGGAGAGCTACCCGTAACACGTCCCCATTATTGTGTTTCGTATCCCATGACTAGGGCTGTTAGTAGGCTGCCTATAGGTCACCGCCTGGTTATTACCAGTCATTATCAGTTGACTCAGTATTGCAGCTATTAACACTTGTGCGGGGTAGCTTGCGGCGTTCTGCGTTTTTGCATCTGGCTGTCGCGTTTGGGGCTCGATGTGTGGCGCCAATCAATGAAGAAAGCCCAAGTTAATTTAGCTAGCTTTTACCCCGCCACCCAATACATGACTGACCATGAAGTCCAGCCAGCCCACAGCTCTATCCATACGAGTGATTTGTTTTTGTTGTGTTAACAAGGGTCAGGCTGCTGTGGCTCCTGTCGTGCTGTGGGTTATATCGTGCGTTCCAGGGTACTGCTCCGCGGCGTACTTCGACACCGGCTACAAGGGAGGACTCCCTCCTGCGGGGGCGTGGGAATTAGGCGGAAATCGTTGCTAGAACAATGGATGCAAGCCTAGAGGGCGACAGAGAGAGCTAACCCATTCCGTTCCGGTGTTTTTTTATCCCATGGCGGTCTGTTTTCATCGTCGTTTTTGTTTTTTGTTTTTTTCAGGGGTCAGACTGTGGGTTCTATCGTGCGCGTCCGGGTACTGCTTCGTGGCGTACTCCGACGGCGGCTACAAGGGAGACCCCCTCCTGCGGGGGTGGAGCACCTGCCCCCTCGGCCGAAAGTGCAGAACGGTCATGTTCGTGCTTTTCCAAGCGTGCCCACTTTTGGGAGAGCAGCTGAAACGGTCAGGCACGTGGTTTGCCGCGGCGACCTGTCCTCGCCCGTCCTCTTTATGTGTCTGCTGTGGCACGGGGTCTACGCCGTGGGTACCTTGGGAGGTACCGGATGCCGGCGCCGCGAGGTGGTCGAGGCCGGGCGGTACTGGGGTGCGACCGGGCAGGCCGCTCGGAAGAAGGGCGACATGTGCTTCGCGAGGTTCGGGACCCTGGCGTTCGTGCGGTGGGTTGCCTCCGGCAAGCCGGTGCAGATGCTGTCCACCGTCCACGTCACGCCGAAGGACTTCAAAGCCTGCATGCCGCACAGGTATGTATGTATACATGGAATACATGTTTTGTGAGTGATTGAGGTTGAAGCTCATGCTGCACATTGATTGTCGGGCGGCAAAAAGTAATTACAGGATGATAATATAATTTGAAGATTCAACTAAAACAAGGTTCTGTACAGTACAGGCAGGTGCGATCGAAAAACAAACTCAGAAACCACACCCTTATTTCCGAGACGTAAATAGATAGGGGGACGGTTATACTAAAACCAACTTTTTTGTTTTTGTTTTCAGAATTCGCACAGAATCCTACCCCTCTCTGTGGTTTGTTTTTCATTCTGACCTTTTTAGGAAAGTGATGTCGTTTTCTCTTTTTGACACGCACGCTTGATACAGGCCGCTGGGTGAGAATTCTGCCAAAAATTGAGCTAGGAAGCAAAAGTGTACCTTGTGCGGTATTTCTAAAAACAAAATCCGAATTGACTAATACTCGTTTTTTTGCTGTTCATGCCCCCCCCCCCCTCGCGCTGTTGCTCTTGCTGCTGCGCTGCTGGGGTTGGCGTCGGTTCGCGACGATGCTGTCAAACACGCCTCTCTCTACGCGAGCTAGACCACCAGGGTACCGTCGTTTTTTTTTCTCGCTTTTATGTATTGCGGGATCCAAGGTGGTGGTCCAGTTAGATATTTTGTGCGGAGTGGTGAACCTCAAGTCCGCGCAAGGGGGATGATATCACGTAGTGTGTATACGAAGTATGGTAAATCACCCACGAGGCGGTTACATAGTACCCCAATTGCTGTGTCTGGAAGTGGCCACACCAGAAAATAAATATATGCATTCGAAGCTGTCATCCAGATGCAAGAAAGTACGCACAAGATGCGGAAGTCCGTCCGCCTTACGAGGGGTTCTTAGTAGGATGCAGCTCACCCTTCATGCGACTTGCCGAACACCTCACGGCGCTTCGCGCTTGGTGCACGCGATGTCTG
>JBBMKB010093108.1:0-11079 GCA_037833945.1 Alaria marginata
ACATTTGGTTGTGTTGTATTCCTGGCGCGAGCGTAGCGGGCGGCGTCAGCCGCGCGCGGAGCAGAGCCCTTGTATTATATACTATATATATGTCGGACAGATCATGATGTAGATCATCTACATCATCTAGATCATCTAGATTATCTAGATCCTACACTACATCTGTCGTCTTGATGTGTTGTTTGTTGTTTGGGATCTGTTCAGTACAGGTCGAACGCAGGAAACATGTGAAATGTCAAGCAGATTATACGGCTCCCACCCGGCAGCATGAAATAGACCCTGCAGATGACATATAATGAAAAATGAAAAATACACTTCACTTCAGCTGTGAGATCGATAAAAAGGGAATATCGTGGAAACAGATGACATATAGACCAGGTATGTGTCTGCCATTGAAGCCTTAAACTGTCTTGTACCATGAACAGGGATCTGATGTGGCTAACGTGTGAAACCTTTCGATATACGAAGCATTAATTTATGTACCGGTAGGTGTCAATCCCTGATTTTCACTCGTGTTAAAAATGTTTGTGTTTCGTTATTGGTCCCAGGTCCGTCTTTTCTAAAATTAATTAATTACTAACCCCCCCCACCCCCCCCCTTAGTACAACCCCACCCCCCCCCAAAAAAAAATAAAAAATATGAATTACTTTATTATATACCTGGTACCTGGTACCTGGTACCAGGTAGCACGGAATGCGGAGATGTCAATCCCTGATATTCGCTCCTTTTGTGCTTTGGTATTCATACACTTCGAAGTACTCTAGTCTTTAGCACGAAAGACGGAACGGTGTGTATATATACTAAACCTGTACCTGGCGTACCTGCCAGCTAGCAACGCCTCCACGAGCGCAGCTTGCAACGGTCCGTTTTTTTGGTTGATCGTGGAGGATTACAAATTATTTACCTCGTTGTGGACCGAAGTCGCCCTTGTAAAATTATCCTGTTTGACCCCCCCCCCGCCCGGCAGAATCCAAGGTAGTCGCCGACCTGTATCTTGAAAGATAATCGAATATGCAAAAACGTGAGGCCAGAAGATCACGCAGCTTGCAACTGGCAATGTCGAGTGTCTACCACTCTAATGGTCGAACGCACAGCCAAGGTAATTTAAGTATTAATAGCTGATAAAATCATTTGCCCGTGGCTGTATGGTATACACTACCTGGTACCTGGTATCTACTTGTGTACGATACGATCTATATTGTTGTTGTTGCATTGCTTGTGGTACGGCAGGAATCCTTACGAGTAGCAGGGTCGGAGTAAACCGAGCCAACATTTTCCTCCCAATTACCAGTTTTTTTCGTTTCTTGAGACCTTAAACAGTAAAACCCAAACCTACCTGCCCGAATACTGAACTGCCCCCGCTTAAAAAGCGACAGCGCGAGCCCCTCCACATCCCACACCCGACCACCATTCACTGAGAAACCAGCTTCCACACTACGTTCTTTTGGAGGCTCAAACTGGAAGCTGTCTTTTTTTCAAGGTGCCAGGTACGAGTTAGTTGTTGCTGGGTTTTTCCAAGACAATTGGATCGGAACCGCCCCTGGATGGGTCACTCCTGCAACATTTGAAGTCCGGCGGTGTGGTTGGCCCCCTTGATGTGTCGGAGTACCTTACCAACACCGACGCTTGCGTACCATACCGCACCAAAAATGTCGGGAGACAGGACTTTCAGCCCTTGACAGACAGCAGGTTTGCCTTGACATGCCGTGATTGACACCAAACTACTAGGTTTCAGTGTGGAACACTTCGGCCCTACACCCTTGACAGCGCATGTTCTGCCTTGCTTGACATGTCTCCCGACATCTTTGTACCGCACAGCAACTCTGATAGTCTGGGCATGCTATCCTACCAGAAAACTACAATCTGGAGCCTAATGCCAGATATTAATACGATCAAGCTTGGGATGCTTACCGTGGCATCGGCACCGACACTGGTTGTGCCGGGTGTAGATGTGTGGAAATATCAGTTTACAGTAGTGGGGCCTATATAAGGCGGTAAAGTGCGAAGGGATTTTGGCCGCCTTATATCGAGAGGCCGCCCTAGTCGTATAGGCAGTTGTACTCAGACTTATCAGTCGTGTGAACCGATTTCAACCGCCCTATATCGGGTGACCGCCTTATTCGAACCGCCTTATATAGGCCCCATTACTGTAATGTGAAGAACACACACACGCAGACACACACACCGTATCTACAAAGCGGAAGAATACACATTCCCTGCGACGAATTTCGAATTCCTTGGACAATTTTGCCTTAATCTAGGCGGGCACGCGCGATGAAAATGGCGGTTTTGAAATATTTGAGATATTTCCATGGCCGTACCGATCGGCGTTTGCGCTCCCCCCGTTGGAGAGAAATTAAGCTTGGAAATTCGTCCAAGTGGTTGGTTATCTTAAGTGGTAATTTCGTAGTCCGAGGGTGTTCGTTATCTTGCGTTTTTCACGGTGGGGTTTGTTATCTTGAGTGCTATGCGAGGGGTTTTGTTATCTTCCTATTTGCGCGTCGCATATCGTTTATCGTATCGGAATCGGAGTTTTTGGCGATCCGATCCAGTAAATATCGGATTATTTAACGGACTGAAGGATTGTAAGGCCCTTATCGGATCGGAATCGACAATCGTTCGGATATAAAACATCATTAATAGTTGTCGTACACGGGTCTGCGTGTTATATTTACGTGGGGGGTTGTTATCTTGCGTATTGTACGGGACCGGTAGAGAACTAACTACACCCAATGTTTTGGTATAAACTAGGTGGAATGTATATATGTGGAGTAATGTTTGCAGCTCTGATACTACTCCGAAAACAACCCCGCACTACGAAATTCCAAGGAGCTTGAAATGATACCCACCTACGTGGGTGCAGTGGTATTAGGGCGAAGTGCAGAAGCAGTTAGAGATGTTTTCCTTTCGCTGCTGCAGGTTGATATCGATACATATCGTGTACACTGATTCTGCGTTCTTTAGAAAACGTGTCCTCTCTGTATTTTTTCTCTGCATTTGTATTTTTAGATAAATCTTTACCTGTGTCTCGCACTGCAGGATGTTACTGCCGCGCGTCAATTACCAGGTATAGTCTCTTCGAGCAGGCATATCATAGTTGGGCGCCACCTCGCACACTATATCAGTGCGCCTCAGCGCCGACGGATTTTGAAGCGAAATCGCCCTTATGAAAGCGTCCTCTTGACCCCTGCACAATCCAGAGAAGTCGCTGACCTGTTTCCTTGAAGAGGAATGCAAATGTAAAATCGCGCGGCCGAGATGTCTCGCACCTTCCAATTTTGAGTATTGACCACCCAAACGATCGAACTCACAGCTGACGTATTTGAGATGTTTTTACACATATGTAACAAAAATAGCTCGATTTTACCCCTTGCAGTCAGTTATCGAGGTCGATATCACCACTTGCTTTTATATGCAAGACTTCTGCACGAGGAGGGTTACGGGCGGCTATCACCCCCGGTGATGATTGCGTCTACACTGTTGAAAGGAGTTTGTATAAAGGGTGTATTTTGGCGTTCTTGCAACGGTGAGGGGGGAGCGTTCGCCCGCTTTTCCCCCACCGTCCCGCCATTCTGATTATTTCCCCCCGCCAGAGTGAAGGTATGATGTCCCGGGCATGAAATCAACAAGCGAAGGAGTGAATGCGTACTAGGGGCTCACTCTCTGTCTTCCTGTTTAAATGCATACACGAGGTTGTTGATGTAATACCACAACATTCTCGCTCTTGCTCTTGCAGAAACATCACCAGCAATTTGGCCATTAGTAGTTGTCGCAGTAGTGGAGTGGTAACGTGTAGCAGCAGAAGAATCCCCGCGTTTAAGTGAAGGTGGAGCAAGGGCCCGCGGAGGGACGTACGTACCGGTGCAATGTTGCCTGCCCAGCATGATGTCAGGCTGACTTCTTAGCTTTTGCCTGCCTTGATATATAGCAACGAGTGTTGCTAGTTTGACAGCAGGTTATGCCAGTTTGGCTGCTGCGGCAGCCGTGTCAGACGTATCACATGCAACTTGCAAATATAGGTTCGACGAGATTCTCAATCTCTCAGCTATTTTTGTTTTGTAAAACTATTACGGGGGACCATAGTAAATAGGACCTAGGTTCACACAAAAACCTATATACTTCCCTATTCTTACTAACAACATTTGGTCCTTTTTACTATGATATGGCTCCCCGTAATACCGGTAGTTCAAATACGCAAGGTGTGAGTTCGGCCAGTTAAATGGTCGATACAGTCGAGGTCCCTCTTTAGTGCGGGTTAAATAGTGCGGGTGCCCGGTATAGGTATAGTGCGGGTGAAATCGCTTGGCACGAATGTTGCCGCCCATACCAAAACCGATATGTTTCCCAATTCTATATCGTGCGGGTGCCCGCTATAGTGCGGATGATATCGCTTGGCACATACCGGCACTATAGAGGGACCTCGACTTTACTCACCTTTGCAAGCTGCGTGATACGTTGATGGCTCTACATGATGAGAGCCGCGGCGGTGAGATATGTGATCTGCCACCCCGAGCTTTTGTATGTTGAATGTTCCGATTGGATGCGAACGCGGACGGTATAGCCCTCTCAATATTTTGTTTTTCTTTGGAGCGACGAACGTCCCGTTTGTTTGACGCGACTAAAAGCAGGCATGCTTCGTTTCCCTCTTTTTGAGTGTTTTGGTTCGGGAGTCTTTGTTTTTGGTTGCTTAGTTGGCAGTTTGTGGGTTTTGAGCGATACCGATGTGTGGGTTGAGGAACCCTTTTACTGTTAGTACTCTTACGGGGGACCGTAGTAAATAGGACCTACGGTATACACAACAACGTATATATTTAGTTTACCATGGTCCCCCCGTAATGCACAAGTGATCAACATTAATTACAACTATTTTTACCCCAAAAACAAAGAACATAGATGCAGTGCCAAAGAGGTTCGTCTGAGGTTACTGCTTCGCGTAGCTGCTCATCTATCGTACGTAGCCTTGCCCTTTAAAGTCGGGCGGCTCTTTCTAGGCCGCGATATTTATCTCGCAGGCCGAAAGCTTATTCCTGGCTATTTCCTTTAGGCGGATTGATTTTGTTTCTGTCGGCACTGTGAAAAGCTAAACTATAACTTACCAGTACCTATTCATTGTCTTTTTGTTCACCCATTTACTGCTGCACTAATATGCCCACAGTATTTCTAAGTAGTTTTCCCCTAGGGTGCAGTTTTAGTGTAGTTATGCCACAGTAGTGTGAAGTGGTTTATCCCCGAAAACTTGGGTGCAGTTCTAATTATGCCACAGTAATTATGTAATAATGAACATCACTGTTTGCATTCCTGGTAGGTGCAGCTCTAATTATGCCACATCAATTATTATGAAAAAAGTAAACGGCAGCTGGCAGCTGTCGACGTATAGTCAACTGACGGAAGGTCTTACCACGACCGCCCGCAACAAAAAACACCGCCAGCTCTCCGGTGGGTTGCAAAAACCAGTCTAAAAATCAGTGCAAAAATTAGATGTAAACGAGTACGATGCAAATTGGAAACTTTCAAAATCAGAAAAAAATGAACTTGGGTATCACGGGAAATACTTGCAGCCCCCTTTCCCGTTGTGCTGAACGACCCTTCTCTACAGAAGAACCAGCAGCAGTACGAGCCTAGTGTAGTTGTGTTAAAATGAGTATTACTACAGTAGTCTGTACCTGGTACACAAAAACATAGGTGCAGTTCTAATTATGTCACAGTAGTAATTCTGTTAATTCTGCCACAGTAATTCTGTTAATTAGTTTCTCTCCCCGATAACTTGGGTGCAGTTCTTTAAGAGGTTACACCGCTGTCAGTGGCCGATGGGCCAAATTCGGCCCGACCGTGTCGTCTTTCCCCCTCCAGATCTCAGCAGACTCTTATGTACTGCTTTGCGCGGCTAGATCTAGTCATACAGTCTAGTCGCTGGACTGCACTGCTCTCACGTTTGAAAGGCCTGCGCCAGACACTTCACGTGCCGTCTGTTCGGTGATCTGATGTCAGTCACATGACCGAATTGCTGTCACCTTTTAAGGGGCTTGCGTCACGCGGATAAGGGGCTACGCGTGTTGTGCTTGTCTCCCGCGTCGTGCAATGACCACCTTTGAAGCGACTCGCTCGCGCTGATCAGGGGCTTTGTGGGTTGTGCTTAACATATCACGCATCATACGATCATAGTGCGAATTCTACCGCACCGCACTCCCTATTATACACTCCGGGTGTAAAGCGTATTTCAAACAGTTTATGAACTATGGATGCCTGTTGTTCTCATGAAGAGATAGGGGTGAATATGGCATGGCTACACCGTTTTGTGGCGTTTCCGGAGCGCTTTTTGAATGCCGCCAAGGTACTGTCTTAATCTATTCATAGCGGGACTCGCGCTTTTCGGGACGATTCACTCGGTATTAGGGTGTGGCATTTTTATGCAGTAGTAAATGGGGTAATTTGAGGTTCGGCGCAGCAGCCAGCTGGCGCTTGACGGTCTGCTGCTGCGAACGGGTCGGTTTAGGAAGAGATACGAACGGACTAGCGGTATAAGTGCGACTGCCGCAGTTGCGGTATGGTTCACTGTTCACCGTACCTATTACCAGGTATATATTAAATCATATACGGTGAACGATAAGAGGTATTGAACGCAACTGCCACGGTTTTGGTATGGTTTACTGTACCGATACGGTTAACGATAACGGTTAGGGTTGGATATCATATCGAAAATTCTTGGTATTTTCAAGTATGAAGGTTTCGGCAAGAGGTATCGAACGCAACTGCCATGGTTTTGGTATGGCTCATTTTTCCAATAGAGTTAACGATAACGGTTAGGGTTGGATATCGTATCGATTTTTTGGTTTTATCGAAGTATCGAAGCTTCGACAAGAAATTTAGATCCGAAGTACATACGCCAACAATTATCATGCATGACGGCTCTTTGCTTACGGCGAAGGCGCGTCTTGACTTGTGCGTTTCCGAAGTGACTTGCTCGCGCTGCAAATAACCAGGTTGTCGAGTTTAAAAATGGCCTTGAACGCATGAAATCGCTTCTATTTTGTAATATTATTTCAAGTACGTCAGCTGTGAGTTCGATCAAATTGATGGTCGATACTCGTCTCTGCAAGCTGCGTGATACTCCGGCCGCGCGTTTTTACAGAATGTATGCCTCTTTCAAAATATATAAGTCAATGATTCTGACCCACAAAGTATAACACAAATCAACTAGCCATGTAAATAATTTCAGATAGATCAGTATCCAATACCTGGTACCTGGTATAAGTTATTTTATTAAATTATTTCAATTACGTCAGCTGTGAATCAAATTGATGGTCGATACTCGTCTCTGCAAGCTGCGTAATACTCCGGCCGCGCGTTTTTACAGATGTTTTCCACTCTCAAGACATAGGCCAATGACTCCCCTGGATGCTGCCAGGGTGAGCAGAACAATTCTACCAAGGGCTATATCGGTCCATAATGAATCTGCGCACTAATACTATATGACCCGTATGGAGGGAAACAAGATTTAGTACTAGTGTATAAAATTGTTTCAAATACGTCAGCTGTTACTTTGCGGCATGCCTGTTGAACGAACTATTAGTCGTATGTTAAGGCCAAAGTAGAGCTCGATGCGCCTAAATGCAAATCCGGTCTCCTGTAGCATCTTGGTTAAAAAGAGTTTTCGTGCAGCGCCTCCCACCGCACACATAGCGACGGGCCTGTGCATTACCGGGATTTAGCTAGCCACTGACCCCTGATCCTCGCGGCGACATACACTTGTTCTCCGAACCCCCTAATTATAAAAAATAAAAAATACACCACACAGCTTAAGGGCGTTTACATATACATATATATATGGTTGGTCTCGTAATTCTATTTTCCAGCTTTCCCCTCCTGTTGATGACCAGCGTATTGAAGAGCCAATACAATAGGGGGATCTGGGCAGGCTCTGATATTTTATTGTTTTTCCCTCCCGTGCAGGGACATGCCTGTACAGAGGGGGGGGGGGTTATCATTGTTTTAAATTTATCAGCTGTGAGTTCATCCAGTTGAGAGGTCGATACTCATCTCTGCAAGCTGCGTGATACTTTGGCCGCGCTTTTACATAATACCTGGTATATGCATTTCTCTTCGATGATAGAGGGGGGATCTGGGCAGGCCTGGACTGTCGCTGCGACACTTAATTATTTTCCCCTTTCCCCTCCCGTCAGTGCGCTGTGTAGTGACGGGCCAGTGCATTAGCGGGATCTGGGCAGGCCCTGATCGTCGTTGTGTTCTTGAATTGTTTTCCCCTCCTGTGATTTTTTTTTTCCCCTGCGATGGGTGACCGCGCGGGGTTGGCGGGTGAATTGCTGCTGGTGCTACTGTTTTTACTAACAGTTTTGTTTTGTGTGTTTTTGTAATGGTGGTGGCGGGCGAAAATGCTACGAGACCGGTGGTTCGCGCATGTCAAGGCCTGTTTTGGCTGTACGGCAAGGCCTGTTTTGGCTGTACGACACTAGGTTAATGTACGGGGCGGTGATGTCAAGCGATGAAATCGCGATCTCCTATAAATAGCGTCTTTTGGTGCTCGTCAGGACCGTTTTTTGGCTTAACGTAGTTAACTAGTTTTAAATTGAGGGGGCGGGCAGTCACAGGGTCAAACCTCTGTATTCTATTAATCGCATCTTCGGTTACGCGTCAAGATCCATTTCGGCCTTAACCCCTTTACAACTGGAAACCCTTTTTGGGGACAAAATTACTTGATAATAGTATGGGGACGGGGTTCAGGGTTCTAAAGGGGTTAGTATACTACTGTAGTTTTAGTCTAAGGGAGCCGTTTGTTAGGCCGCGAAGGTCTTTTACGACGGCATTGGCATTTTTGATAGAAGGGAGCCGTTAATCAGGCCGCGAAGGTCTTTTATGAAGGCATTTGTGATGGAGGGTGTCTTGACCCATGGAGGAAGCTCCGGAGTGTCTCGTTCGCTAGTTTGTCCTTTCTATATATAACGCTCGCTGCTGCTACTGCTGTTCGCCGCTAATGTATCATGTGAATGCACGGGTTAGGTTATTTATAATCTTCGCCGAATACCTGGTACCCTGTGCTGCTGCAGTGTCGTATGCATATACACCCGGGGTTAGAATATTATAGCTGTACACGGATTTCCTTGTACCCTTTGCCGCTGCTGTATCACTTGAATATACCAGGTTAGGATAGTATACTGTACACCGCATGCCTGGTTCCTTTGGCAGGATGGGTTCCGGCAGAGCGGGCCGGTTGCACTTGTTCTTGGGCGGCATGCGAAGAGAGCATTGACCTGTTTTCTCACTTCAGCTAAGTCGCTGCTTGTGCGGGTAAGCTGCCTGGCCCGGCAATACTTGGGGGCAGCATCCTCCCAATGCCATGCCAACCTCTGTGCTTACTCGCGATGAGTGTGCATGTTATATCGGCTTTAGCCCACCAGTTTCTGGGAGCGCTCCCTGCGTGTACTGCCGCGCGTTGTTTTTGTTCTCGGGCGGCATGCAAAGAGAGCATTGACCTGTTTTTTGCTCTGGCTAGTCGCTGCTTATGCGGGCAAAGGCTTTGTGCGGAATGACGCGGCAAGACTTTGCATCCCTTCAATGCCTTGCCAGCCTCTCTCTTACTGGCGGTCAGTGCGCATGTCGATGACCGCACGGTTTGCCCACTTTTTTTTTTTCTAAACATGAAAACAAGACATCCCAGCTGTGATGTTTGAGAATTTCGTCGAAATTCACCTTCGCAAGCTGCGTGTGGTTTCCTGTGAGCGCTATTTCCTGCACTGCTGAGTTCGAAATCACTGGCGTCACATGCGCTGTCTTGAACGCCTCTGGTGTTGAAATATCAAAAGCCTGCTCGTAGTATCGGCCACTGGTGTAGCCTTTATCCTTGCTCGCCATCTATGCGCATGTTGATGTCGGGTCAGATGACCCTCTAGTGTCTGTGAGCGCGCTTTGCTTGCACTGCTACGAGTACGTGTTTTATTTGTTCTTGGGCGGCATGCGAAGAGAGGGTTGACCTTTGTTCTCAGTTCTCTTCGCTGCTGACGCGCGTTAACGGCTTCCGGCGAAAAATATCCCGGCAACTCTCGGGGGGCGGCACCCTCTCAAGGTCGTGCCAGCCTCTCTGCTCACTCGCAATTGGTGCGCATGTCGAAGGGCGGTCGTCTCGCCCACTATTTTTGTTTTGTAAGCATCAACAACACACCCCACAGCTGTGAGATTGAGAATTTCGTCGAAACTCACCCTCTGCAGTAACGCACGCCTCTGGTGTTGACATACAAAACTGCCTACTCGTGGTGCGGCTTTTCTGCTCACTCGCCATCGGTGCGCGTGTCAGAGTCCGGTTGGTTCGCCCACTATTTTCTGTGAGCGCTAGCTGATTGCGCTACTGCGTTCGAAAGCGCCGACTTCGAATACGCCGGGTTCGATAACCCTGGAGTGAAAGCATCAAACAAACGCCTGCTCGGTGGTCTTGTGGGTTGGCTGAACGTGACGGCTAGCTACAGTGTTGCTTAGTGGCGAAGCAAGCCAGCTGATCGAGGGTGCGAGGGATAGCGTTACTCGCTCCCCCCCCTCCCGAAAAATCAACGCTATGATACGTTTCCGACTAGTTATCTCGATGCACGGTTCGGGTAGGGTTCCTCATTTGCTACAGCGTGTCGCTTGTTTTTTCTTTTTCTTTTTTTGTAGCTATTCAGTTCAGCTTGCGTTTCGACTACTCACTCACTTGGTTGATTGCACAGCTGACACATGCTTTTATTTTCCGTTTATTTTTACGGTGGCTTGACCCATGCTTACCCTCGCTCCCTCCCTCCCCCCCCCGTCGTACTGCATTTCCGTTTCTGTTGTCGCTACTACGCCGCGTTCGCTTTCAGGGAAGAAATCGTAGAAATCTGCCTTCCTTCGGAGGTGGTCGAAAGCAAACACGGACAACGTCGCCGTTTTGAGATTAAGGGGGTTCGAGCAACGACCTCCGACAACGATCAAGGCGGGTAGGCTTCTCCCGCTTTCCACTCCCCCTACCAAAACCGAGCCAGCATAAACATCCGGAAGCAGGAGAGCTAGCAGCAAGGGAGACGCCGTCTTCCTCCGTTTTTTTTCCGGGTGCTG
>JBBMKB010093119.1:0-11078 GCA_037833945.1 Alaria marginata
CCCGACATGCTCCGTCCCGGCATTGTAGGGATGCGAGGGTCTATGGTCTTATGACTACGGCTATGCAAGAAATGAGTTCACCCCCCCCCCCTCCCCCTGCCGCTCCCACGCTAAGCGCGGCTGCTTCACGGTCCCAGGTTCAGAATGGTAAAAAGAGTGGCGTGATCCCTTTAGGATACACTGCATCGTCTCCCCCCAGGTCTATAGCTTGCCGGCCTCTCGCGACGTCGATCGTTTTGCGGAGCATGGCAACATGCGAAGATCTTCTGATGCATGACCAGTTCTTATCAATCAAACATATACTTTGTTTTGTTTCTTGCACCCCGCACATCTAGGTTGTAGGTTGTATCAGGCTACACAATAAAACTGCGTAGTTTGTATCACGCTGGGCGTAAATGTAATTACCGTTCGGTATTCACATTAACATAACAAAGGTCGTTTTACTTCCGGACACGCTTGAAATCCACCCGGCATCTGTCGTGCATTCGGATTACCCCTAAACAACCCTTTGCGTGTATGCATATTGCAACATGACTCTGTCCGCCTCTCGCTTTGTGTGGCGCTTGCTTGCTCTTCTTCGCCTCCTCCTCGTACCGTCTGACCATGAATCGTTGAGCTGCTTCGAGGACCCCCCGGTACCACCTGCCCACCTTCAATGCTGCAGCAGACCACAGAACGGTCTCATCTCTAAACACCAACGGGGAGTGTTCTGTGGAAAAATTCGGTGGCTCGAAGCACGTTAAGGTCGTCAACCAGGCATTCGCGTCAGCTCTTTAGTCTTCCACCTGGCCCCAGGTTTTCCAAGAAGGACAACGTCGCGAACATCTTCCGACTGAGATAGCGCCCCCCGTTTTGCAGTGCCCCTGTTCCCGCAAAGAAGAGCAGCGGTTTACGTATGTTCGTTTGGACGCTCTCGTACTGCACCTGGTATCTTCTTGGGGGCCCTGGCGTACGGCAGGATGGTGTGGCCTGCACCTTTTCTGCGCTGGAAGCCAGCGACTCGTAGGAGGACTTTGTGGCGCGCAGATCGGAGCTTGGCGGAGTATTTCGCGCTGAGGATCCGCGTCACACACCCGTTCAGGAGGGTATCCATACTTTCGGCCTTCAGCATGCGCATTTTCAGCCTGGGGAGGGCGGTTGTTCTATCGTGCAGCCATGGACCGCTCCGTTTCAAGCATGCGCACGTGGGTCGCATCCGCCGATTGGTCTTAACCAACAGGTCAACGCTTCGGTGGATAACGCCGCCCATGCATAATAGCGGAATCGTCTGTCTATATCTCTGGCCTGCTGCCGTAGAGGGAATCACCACCCACCTTGAACGAAGCAAGAACGGTTGGTGTCGTTTCAGCACGGCAAAAGGATAATGGGTCCTTGTTGCGGCCTAGCACCGGGTTTGGCACGTAAACATACAAATAAGTATACATAACTACATGTGGATAAGTAATATCAAGTGTGAGTACGTCAGAACAAGTTGATTGAGTAGTGAGATTCTATTTTCGATGCCTAACGGAATTTGACTTTGTCACATCCATCGAGGGGTCGCATTGCGGATAGGTACTTTGCTGCAGCAGCAGCAGCAGTCAGTAGTAACCGTTTCAGCCGCCAGTAACCTGGCGAGTTGCTGGTTGGTAACGGAGTTGTCTCTAGCAGGCAGGTGCTTTACGCAGTCTATCTGTTGACAGTAAATCATTAGAAGCAAGGGTGTACGTATAATTGGTACATAAGCAGGACAGACAACCTTTGGCATTCTATCAATGTAGTACTTGGTAGTGGTGGTCTGGTAGTCACCAATATGCGGTGTATAACTACAGTAAGACGAACAATAATGTTACAATAATATTTTTGGTCGCCGGTTGTCGGTCGTCGGAACATTAGCAATAGCACGGCGTGCGTAGCGAACTTGCCACGAAGGAAGTATCGACCTCCTCCATGAACAACGTCAAATATCATTGCTGAGATTCGTTCATTTCAATGACCCGTATGGTGCATCTAGCTACTATAGAGCGTGCATCCTGTCGAGTGACTCGAGGATGGGTATGCCCACTTTGCTTGACCTCGTTGACCCTCCGCGTCCACTGCCGTGTGTTCCTTCGTCTTTTTCCATTTGTATCTACCGTAGAGAGGGCCACATTTCAACATGATATATTTCTTTCGAGCGAAGCTGACGAGCCACCTTAAGCGGGTTGTGCGAAGCCTCCGGACTCGCAAGTCCACCACGCTGTCACATGCGGACACCCCGCAAATAGCGGACACGTACAACAAACATGAAATATATGCTGTAAACCTACACTACGAACCCACACGTGGAACGGAAGCATGAAACGGACGCGGGCAATTTGACAAGTAAGTGCAACGGGCATGTATAACGGGAGCGTGTAATCGACAGGTGCAAAGGGCACATGAAACGGCGGGGTGACATAGACTCCGCAAACGAACACGCGCAACGGAGACATGCAACGGACAGGTGCAACGGGTATAGCCATTTATCACACTGCTCGGCAAACGAACACACGCAACGGAGACATGCAACGGACCATTGCAACGGGTGTAGCCATTTATCACATTTGTGCCACGGACACGTGAAGCTGGGACGTGAAGAAAACAAGCGCGACACACACGTACATGCGGGGCGGGTGCGTGGAAATGACTCGTTTGAACGCAAAGTGCTCACGTTAAAAGCAGCATAAATCAACGGACAGGTGTGACGGACACGTGCAATGGGTGCAGATAGATGCGTGAAACGGACTCGTAGAACGGACGTGCGAGCTGGATGCACATACACGTAAACAAACGGGTAAGAGCAACGGACGCGTGCAACGGGCCTGTTCTGCAAACGGTGACGTGCAGCGGGCTCGTGCAACGGGCGCGTGCAACGGGAACGTACCACGGAAGTTTGCAGCGGACACGTGTCACGGACGCGTTCAACGGACACGTGTACCGTACACGTGCAATGTAAATGTCAAACAAACAAGCTGTCGTCATCAGGGGACTTCCCGGGTCCGTCCTCGGGGTTTTTAAGAGAGCATTGCACACCATTATCATCCAATTTCAAAATACACGACGACTTCGCCATCATACCATCTGTGGGTGATCACAGCAACGCAGGCTCTGGGCTGAGTGGTCATCCTTGCATTTAGCTACACATTCTACGCTGTCACACCACGGTCCCGGAGGAGCTATAACGTTTGTTGCCGATCCCTCTGCCCCCATCCGGGCTTCACATCTTTTCTGTTGCGGGCGATACCAGCATTTTTCTTTCGCACCAACACTACACTACCAACCGCTCGAAGTTGCCTTGTCTCGCAGCAGCGGTGCTCGCCGGTATCTAACTTGTGGACATACGCTCTCATGTCGCCGATTTTTCGGCTGCCGAGGATTCTGTCTAGAGCAGCCTTCGGTTCATTTCATTTGGCGACTCGGCGGGTTAGAGCTAGGCAATATGCTCGGAACCTATTCCTTTCTATTGCGCCGTAGGTCTATCGAGGCTGTCCTGCACACCACTCTCGTCTCCACGGCCTTTTCTTGGTGGGCCGATGAGCATCACGTGGTCGTTCTGGGCCCTGACACGACCTCTACGGCTGACGCCCCGCTGTCCTCATCGCCACCCACAGCGCGCGGTGCTTCTATCCCCCGGTTTAACACGTTCAAGCACAAACGCTGCTCCCTCGCGACGAGGGGGATTTCTCCTTGAACACCTGTCGATTGCGCGCTCGCGCCTGCCTTACTTGAAACATCAGTGCCAATCTATACAAATGCTTCCTACGAGTATGGAGACGTACACCAACCTACTTGTAAGAAATCACTTTTGACTTCCATTACCCTGATCAAACGCCCACTGTGGTACCCGAGTTAAGTGCGATCTATCATCGATTTCTCCGACAGGCTGCACATAATGCTCAACCACAAGCGGCTGCATAAGATCGGAACCCTCGGTTGGCTTCCCACGCCCCACGTCGTTGAGTTCCTCTACAGGGTGGGTAGCAAACGGGTGGTTTCTTGTTCGATTTCGTCTCTCCGTTCCACCTATCTATCAATAGTCACATTCCATACGTAGACAATTCTTCTTAATGCTTACCTCAAGCGGCTACGAATGTACCGCAAAAGAGTGGCGTGGCGCCAGAGTAGTTCTTCGGGGCGATTCGAGAGGTTACCTTGGCCACTTAGCCGCATACCTCGATTTACGCCATTCATTGTCTTCGACGACGACGTGCTCAACACCATTGAGACTTTCCAGCGCTTCGCTACGAAGTACAACCTGAAGCTCTTCGGAGGCAAACCTATCAGCGACACATGCGGGTTTCCTCTGCAACACTATTTCTCCACTGGACACCCCGTCGAACGCCGACAAGGTGAGTGCTTTGGTGGACGCGCCGATGCCTCGGGATATCAAGCAGTTGCGTCCCTCCTGGAAGAAGAGTCTTGCGGGAGGGGAACGGTTGTTGAACGTAGGCTACTACTGCATACATGTTAACATATTCAACACCCCAAAATACCGTCGCCGGTCAGCGTTTTAAGACTAGTCCTTGTCACAGACGACTTGGCCACAGTCATCACGAGACGATCTGAAAAAATCACGACAGTCGTACGGTAACTTTTCGTCGAGTTGTCGGAGACACTGGTCTTATCATGCGTGCTACGATAAGGGATGATTTGTTTTACTAACGCATTTCGTGAATAACAGGGCTCCTCAGCCCAAAATCGTCGGAATGCCATTCTTCTTCTCTGCAGCATTATCCGTCGTATATAAACCGTTGGATAGCTTCGACAAGGGCGCCGAACACGACATGGCGAACGTTTTCCCCGGCCAATAGGAAGGATGTGCTGTACTCTACATTTACTTTTGCCTGCTATTGTCTTGAGCTCCCGCAACCAATCGAGGGTCCAGCTGAAGTGTAAGCCAGATTCCAACTGAAACGTGTTCGAGTATGTGACAGGGAAACGCGACTCGTTCATTCAGCGTAGATATTGGCACCACCAGCGCGCACCGCTGATTCCCAGGATCAAACATGTGTGCGACTTCTTGAGCGATCTCATCGGCCCAATCTCTGCGATTCCCCAAGTCCTTCGTCACCGTCAAGGCTTAGTGGTCCCAGCATGACATCCTCCACACCCGAAGGAGGACAAGGGCTACGGTAGGGAGGAATATACGCTATCATTTTCACTACCGACTTTAGAACATTCAAAAACGGGCTTGCCTGGTACGTACATCTTTTTGGGGGATGCGTATAGCGCGAGTTGCTCTGAGTTGCTTGCCAATAGGAGCTCTAAACGTGACGCCCCTACCGCAGCCTTGGTCGGAGCGATGTCTCGGAGAGGGGCTGGGCCTGCTTCAGACACCATGTTACAATACGGGCAACGGTTTCTGGCCAGAGTATTTCTGACTGACGGGTTGTTGTTCCTAACTGAGGAACTACTCGACACCGTCGGAATGCCACTTGTGTTTCACCATTTTAATTGTTATTATACACAGGCCATGGGATTGTTGGTGGGACCGAGGACACTTATCCTTCAAATCAGGTCGTTGGGCGAGAGCTCATCAAGTGAGGGGCCTCAGAAAAAAACTAGGTGCTACCCGTACCGTAGCACGTACAGTAGTGGTCCCTCTATAGCACCGGTGTGTGCCAGCCGGAAATACCGGCACTATAGTGGCAACCGGCGCTTCTCAGCGTACTGCTACTACTTGATATCCCCATCCGTGCCAAGCAATTTCACCGGCGCTATAGCGGGCAACCGGCACTACGCAACCGGCGCTATAGAGGGACCACTACTGTGTCTTCATCTGCTTCGGAACTCTTCGGTTTTGGAGGAGTATTGACTGCGGGTGCTGCTCCGGTGGCCCCAGGCGATTCTACTTCGGCGACCTCAGGTAGGGATGCTCCAGCGATCCCATCGGGGCTAACTTGCGCTGTGAGGGTGGTGGGTGGGGAATGATGTTGACGTATTGTGAAAGGTCCGCTTCGAAGGAGGACCAATCAAAGTGGTCCTCCTATTGATGCTGCGGCACCACGACCTCACCCTTGCGGGGACGAGTCTTCCACTCCTCGAGGAAGGTAACGAGACCTCGGTTTTATTGCTACAGAGCTCTCGGTTATGTTATCACAGTTGCACAGAAGATTTGGCGCCCCAAGCCAGAAAATAGTAAGCTGGGAAACCGCTCAGTGCTTCCTACCGGTTTGGTCGATGGTGGTGCCATTGGGCATGCTGGTTGCAATCCCACGTAGATCTCTCTTGAAGTTGATCACAATCGCCTTCGGCGCGTCCGCAAGTGTAAAGGTACTTGAAGTATGAACCTAGGGACCGACTACTGCTATGCAGACGTTCCTCTGGCTCTGTACATGGTCACTCACACGAGGGTTGGTTGCTTGGATGTTACATCTCTGGTAATATGCGCTTGCTGTCCGCTGGATACCTTCTGACAGAAGGGGGGTGCGACTGCACCGTTCGTTCGGGCAGGCGAAAACGCATTCGACGTGTACAGGAGAAAACTCCTAAAAATCATAATGCCACAACGAGAGCGGGAATAACACAACACTAGCCCACCCTGAAGGGCCGTATATGCAGAGTAATAGAAATATCGGGTGGGATCTACCCGGATAATTCGGAGAATGAATCGAGGATGCGACGCTTCATAACCCACTCCCACCTTTAACTTGTGCAAGGCAGACGCCAACTATACGGGTGCAAAGCGAAGCAGGCACCAAACCTCCGACATACCAGTACGCACAAGCCAATGGAACGCATATAATGCGAAGCAGACTCAAATGTCCGAATATATCGGTACATGAAAATCTACGGAACGTGTACAAAGCATCTCCTGCCGACGACGCCATTGTAAATACACTTGCGGTATAGACCTAGGGACCGACTACTTCTGCTATGCAGGGGTGCCTCTGGCTCTGTACATGGTCACTCACACGAGGGTTGTTTGGATGCTATATACATCTCTGGTGCTAGTTTATTGCTGCCCGCCGGATACCTTCTGACAGAAGGGGGGTACGACTGCACCAATCGTTCGGGGAGACGATAATGACTGCCAGGTATAAAGGGGACAACTCCTATAAACTAATGCCGCAACGGGGGAAAGGGGATACCACAACAGAAGCGTATCGTTGTCGATTTACGCGGAGATTAAGCTGGTCGTCTATGAGGTGTTCTGTTGTAGCGCTGCTATCCGCTAGCACCATCATTTCATTTTTGTTGGGCAGAAATGTCTGCCCGTCAGTCGAGCCACCCACAAGGAGCCACCGTCGGCAAGTAAGGTGCGGGCGCTGACCTCGGAAGAGGTGCAAGCGCCGCCTTTCTGTGGATGCAGCACTCCTGTCTGATAGCAGCCAGCATCACTGTGGGTTGTGAACTCATGAACTGAACACCTCTTTTGCCAAGCGCAACCCCCGGATCCGGCCTTGCTCCACACAGGTAGGTATGCTGTTGCTGTTGTTATGCTTGGTTTTCTTCTTGGCGGCATGGGGCTTGCACAAATACTACCCTGGCTTGTCACAGTCGTAAATATGGCTGATTTCGCCGACACGGCGCTAGCATATCTGGCGATCCTATCGTTGGCTTTGCTGCTGTGGGGGTTATTGTTCAGATACAGGTGATGCATGGTTGTAAGGATACAGAATAAATAAAAGGCCGGGCCTCTATGCATCAAAAAGTTGATGATCTCGGGGATGTCCTTGAAACGCCGTGGATACTTGCAGGAGGACGTCCTTCAAGCGCAGGTTGGTCATCGGCTACCCTATTCGTTCCACCTCGGTTCGTTTGTGTTGCAGCACCGTGCGCAGATATCTAGTACGATGATGCGTAGTGACTGTGTGGACCAGTGCTACATAGAGGGTTCGTTGTATAGGCAGGCGTTGAGCTGTCGAAAGGCTCTCTATCCTATCACTAGGGGCTTAGGTGATTGGTCCCGGAAATGGGAACGCCTTCCCGGGCCTGCGAAAATACCGAAAAACGTAATGTAGCATGTGTCTGTTGTTCTCTTCACTCAACGCCACCCAAATAGCAAATATCAGAGTCAAGCCATCTGTCCCCCTGTCAGACCGCATGCATCCCCACCGTCACGTGCCCATCTGTTGTGCACACGTGTCGCCCGCAACGCGTTTGGTGCCTCGTGGATCAATCGCGTGGCCCGTATCGCTGTCTGGGATATTGGATCAGTGGCCATGTGGCTCTCTGCCAAGTGCTCCGAATGGAACTCAAGACAGCAACAGGTGAACAATAATCGAGAGGAGGGCTAATATCTCTGCCACACAGGGTGAGCCCAGGGGATGATGCCGCTGCAGTACTTAATGACTTCCTAGTTCAAGAAATCATCTGGGTCTTGTCCGGGCGTCATGGCGGTCGCGTCTGGTTCTACGGCCATGGCACGGATGGCTTCGTCGGCGGCCTTGAGCCACTTTTGAGTATGTCTCCTCCAGGCCTTCCGCCCATCGCCGCCGGTTCCGGTGGCATCCCCTTTTTTAGCACTGTGAGAGATGCACATTTCTGTGCCGCCACAAAAAAGAGAACGTGGAGAATGTGTGACGCTCGGCCCTAGGCTTTCTGACGTTGCGGAAGGACAGCTCCTGTTACCGTGGTCGACCTGTCTATTTCGCGGTCGGCTAGAGCTCTCCTTTAGTGGCGCGCGCGTGGGGGGGGAGTGCTATGGATGCCACAGTAGTAGTACAGTGGTTCCCGCCGATGAGGCTGAAGTTTGTCTCTGCTCGTCTTTGAACATCGCGATGTTTTCCTTTGCCTGTTGCTAGAACCAGCAATAGGTAGTGGGGCGAGGAGTGGTTATGGAAGATCATGGCTCTTTTTGGCAGGAGCAAGGCTAGCCTCGCCTCCAAAGGGTGACACCTTCTTGCAATCTTGATGAACACTTATTTTTTGTAGAGTTGGGCTGTGGACGGTGCATCGGGCACAACCTGTGCACGATCTGCGGACAACTTTAACACAACATGCATGTGCACAGACGAAGCCGTACGGCTGAGTCTACAAGGGTAGCGACAGTGAGGCAAATACCAATACGATCGCAGAAATAAAACAGGCACCATCTGGCGGAGCAGCATCTATCTGAGTGCCGCGTGAATACAATGTGCCGGATTCAACGATTTGACGATAGGAAGGGGACTGCCAAAATATCAACCATCGACGCGTACAGTAGAAGAGACGACCGTGTTTGGAGACCCTACTACTGGTTGGAGGCTCCCACCGTGCGAAACGGCCTGGATTGGTAAAAACATCCGAATCGAGAGGTTTTCCTGAAGCGACTCGTTCTACGATAGATCCCCCACAAAACCAGCGATTTCTTTAACGAACGTGTCATGGCAGCCCGACACGAGGAAGGATGCTATGAAAAATAAATCTTCATATATTTTCTTGTTTAGGAAAGGACTATCGAACGATGACGTCGGGGCGGCAAGGAGCACCGTATTTCAGGAGATGGGGTGTGGAGCAGGTTTCAAAACCGGCGCTTTCGTTAAAGAAGTTTAGGGGGGTCTATCGTAGAACGAGCCAAACGAAGGAGCTTTCCTTCAGCTCAGACCAGAGCTGCGGTAGGTGGGGGGTCACCTTTTTTGCCTCCTTTTTGCAATGGCTAGGGGTCACTCGCGCGGGTGACCCCCCTGTTCCTTGTCAGTGTCAAGATTTCGTGCAACTTCTTTGTTAATAGTCGATTTGAGAACCGCCATGGAATGGGTCAGCTACGCCGAGCCAAACGCCTAAAACAAATGTTACCTCTATTTGTGATTTAGCGAGGTACAGAGTTACTAGGGCGAGCGACTCAAACCCGGCAGTGAAAAAACATAGAATAACACCTCCCCTACGGCCAAATTGGAAGGAGATACGATATGCAAAAACATTTTATGTAACATATGGAATAAACGTACTGAGCGCCCAAATATTGGAGGTGTCTCTATTAGGAGTAGGAACGGTGCTGTCTCAAAAGGGATGCGTGGTCAATGGTCAAATGACTAAGGCAAGCAACACATGAGTACGCCCCCCCCCCTCCCCCCTACCGTAGCAATGATCCCCGCACGGCGATTAAGCGAAACGGCTGAAAGAGGCGGAGAAGAGGCGGCGCAATCAACGTGCTCATGGAGCGGATCTACTTTACTACAAGTCGCTGGATACTGGTGAAGCTATCTATGTAGGATAGGCAGCATCACCCACCAGAAAAATTATGGCACCGACACCGCGATATCGCGCGCGAAAAATACCAACGCATGTTCTTTGTTCTGGATTCTCCTTAGCTATAGCTGTCCTAGGATCATGTCATTGTTAGATATGTAGGGAGTTGCACCAATTCACCAAGTTTGCTTGCGAGACTCACGAAATATTTATTTAGTTACCTTTCGCCAAGAGCACTACACATGCGTGATAAGTAAGCGACTGCTATTTTCCGAGCGGGGTGCGCTTATCGTATGTGTACCAGGTATATGTGTATAATATGCATCTCTGGGACCGGTTTGCGCGAAATCATCAGAAGGGAGTAAGCAGGGGGCGGCGCGCTATTGATCTCCAACGGTCGGTGTCAGACCCAGATCTTCGAGCACAAACCTCAAAAAAGAGATAACCGTAAAGCTTGCCTCCTTCCCCGCCCAGTACTACTTGTAGCGTCGATGACATACTCACAGTGTTAACCGAGATCTTACTGTTGACTGCGCCGAATGCAGCGCCTCCAATCAAGCCCAAGCAAGATCTGAATGAGTCCGTCATACAACCGAAGGGTGACGCGAAGCAGCAGAGAAGGACGGCAGATGGTTCAACGTGTCGGGGACAGGGCAGAGGCTTTTACGCGCAAATTTCATGACGTGGAGAGGAGTAGAACGGCAAAGAGACACGCGACGGTTGCAACCGTGACACGGACCGTTGACGCCAGTGCACGGGGGAAGGGCAGGCGCGGGTGGGAGGGTCCTACCCACGAGACCGAAGTGTGGGTCGGGCCATTGTCGTCATGATATGTGCCTTCCCATGGTCGAAGGTGTCTAGCGTAGGGCCGCCCGGACTTCCTCGCTGTTGTCGAGGTGCTGAGTGGTGGGGTACAGGAGATGGCGGTACTGGGAGGCACAGCTTCGCGTTGTATAGCTTGTTCT
>JBBMKB010093130.1:0-11078 GCA_037833945.1 Alaria marginata
CCCCGGGGGTGGCGGGACTGGGGGGGTTGCCCTGAGGGGAAACTCCCGCCGCGCGCCCGGCGCCCCCCCATTGGCCGAGGGCGCGGGGGGGGCGCCCCTCGGCCGATGGGCTTGGGGCTCGGAAAACGCAGGTACGGCCCTTAAAAAAAGGTGAGATAATTGGAATATTTTTGGAACATAAAGCATGATCTACAGCAGTAGCAGTACCTGGTAGGCAGTAGGCAGTAACTGGGAGGCAAAAAACGTATAATAATTTCAGAGGTATCCATTGGGTTCATCAATCGGTATAAGAGAGAGGAGTTCGGGATTTAGACCAAAACCTCTAGTATGAGGTTTTGTGTCAAGCCATTTTGAACTCTCCTAAATCGGTACTTACTCGTAAACCGGCAGCTCTTAAATTGTGACCCCCGCTGTATGCACCTACTTGCCCCTGTCTACCGCTGCTGCAAAGACAAGCAACAGGTACGGTAGTGAATACGTAAATACTAGAACTCGTCTGACAGATGCTCCACATGCTCCTACAAACAGGACATGACAATAAAGTCACGAAGGAGGGCTGTACCGCCATACGGCAGCAGGATCATGTAATTCGGAAAACTGATTTGCCACCTCCCAACCAAGCAGTCTCCGACGCTGAAAATCGTCATTTGGCGTCGTCATTATTCTCCAACCCCTTTACCACTGCACCCCCATGGTTCCCCATGGTTCAATCGTAATTTGGCGTCATCATTTTTCACTAACCCCTTTACCACTCTACCCTCCACCCTTGTTTTTGGGGACAACGTATAAATACTCGGAAAATTTATTTTTTATAATATATTCGGAAATAGTTTGGGATTATTTTTACAGTATGAATAGTTAGTCTAAACGGCTAGGCCTCAAAAGGGTTAATATTGGCGTCCCTGTTGTGCTAAAATTAATTTAATAAATTACCAACCCCCCCAAACAAAATATGTTTTTAGTACTGCTGCGCTATTAACAGTCCACGAGTACAGCAGTGCCTGGTATCTGGCATGGTTTTGCTGGTGAAGAGACACAGCAACAGCAAACGGCCCCGTGCGCTCTGTGGGTCGCGTTTCGTGGCTTCGCATCGGTTCGTTCAGAGGCCGGATAATCGAGCCGCCGGAAAAATTACGGGGCGAACCTCCCCCCTACTATCTGTAGCCTTTACTATCCACCCTCCTTGCTCCTAGCCTCAACAATCCACCCTCCACCCTCCACCATTTTCTCCTTTGCCTCTCGTAAAAAGTCGAAAGTTGCTAAATACAAATACAGCAAGCAGCTCATACAATTTTAGACGATCAGCGGCTTGCCGTATAAAACGCAGGATAACACACCCCCTCGGATATTTTTGGAGCTGATTTCTTGACAACGGGAGCAGTGCAAACACCGTCATACTAGACGATCAGCGGCTTGCCGATAACATGGGCAGGATAACACACCCCCTCGGATATTTTTGGGACCTGATTTTCTCGACAACGGGAGCAGCGCAAACACCGAGCGATACGTCTATTTCGTTGTATCATATAAATATGTGCCCTCTTATTTTGGAGAAAATTAGTTGCGAAATTCGTCCCAGGGGGTGTGTTGTACTAGTGTGTTGGCTATCTTGCGTGTTCTACGGTACTACTACACTGTAGTTGATATTTACCAGGTATTTTTTTCTCGTACGGTACCGCAGATGGGAGTGAGAACATATCGGTGCTACGATACATCGCAAAATGGCCAAATGTGAGAACCGCAGGCAAGATGCAACCTCGAAACCGCGAGACGTGTTTTGCCTACAGCAGGGTTTTTTGGGGGTCGGTTTCTATCATCCCCGTTTGCATAAAAATGGGCAGGTTCGTACCCTACCGGCTGCTTTCTGTACAGAAGTAATTACGCATACAGATAGTGTGACTATTAATTTTACATGTTATGGTGAATGTATATCACAGATCACAGCGCGCCCAAGGGAATTGAACGTCAGGCCATAGCACGTCTATAAATAATATGCAGTGTAAAAATGCGTGAAACAAACTATGTATAGCGGTGCTATCATGTGTAATGCCTCTGCTGGGCGAAGGCAAGGCATGTCGTTGTATAGGAAGACCTGCAACTATTTGCTGCGTGCGCCGTGCCCCACCGTAAAAAAGGGGGTTTCCAAAGCATATGGGGGCGCTATTTAGAGGACAATACAGTACGGGACACCTAACAAGAAACATAAATACTGACCCAGGCTGAGTTTCTTATTTAGGAGGGGGAGTGTTCTACACTAACTTCAGCATAAAGGCTCCCGAATTTCTTATTTTTCTGTAAATCTCAGCCTGCGTTTCTTGTTAGCCTGTTTCTTATTAGGTGTCCTGTACTGTACCCATACTGGAATTCACAATTCAAGAACCGCTGAAATTTCGAAAACCTCGTGCGAGTTTGAGAACCGCGCAAGAACCGCAAGCAGAATCTGTAACGTACCTCCCTAGTATTTGCCAGGGTGTTTGCGACAATTTTCAAATTTCGCTGCATGTGTGACGGGACTGTTTTAATATTGAACGTCGAATTGCCATCTGCGGCTCTATATAACTCTCATCTTTAATCTCTCCCGGAAGGCGGCCCATCTCAATACACGTCTACCACAGTATCTGCCTTCTCGTAAAAAAACACACTGTAAGAAATCTAGCCAGAATTTTGAAAAATGAAGAAGGTATGCACGAGCCTATAAGGGGCTCGCCACCTAAACTCGTATGATAGGAGAGTGTAATAAATCAATATATAAAAATACTTACTGACACCTTCCCATTGTCGGAGGCTGCCTCGGTATATTTCTCCCACCTCTCAGCCATCCTCAGCTCGTAATTGCCGACGAACGAATTGATTTTTTTGGAAGCGTTCCTGAATCTCTTTGCTTTCTTCGTTCTGTTTGCTTTCTTGATTGGGTTTTTGTTTTGTTTTTTGGGGAAAGCTCCTGAATATCTTCGTTGTTTTCTTCTCTCTCTTTGCTTCTTCACTGATTGCTCGTTTTCTCCTTTTGACCGGAATATGTGCGTGGCCCCTTCCCGCTCCGCCAGAATAAGGACGTAGCCTAGAGCCGGATTTGGGGTTTCAGGTTTCTTATGAGAGGACCGATACGCTGTACGACATCGTAAGACACAGACAGGGAGTATTGTGTAAGAGCAAGAGCTGCCAATGCCCGTAGGTACATTCAGTACGACGGTAGCCCATAATATCGCGTACCAGGTACCAGGTATCTTTTATACTGCTGTTGTTCTCACAACAAGAACTCGCCTAATCAACTCGGTGGTCATACTGTTCATATATAGACTAAGGGTCATTCCTAACGGACACAAAAAATGTCAGGAATCGTGACAAAAAAACGTGGCATTTTCGCGAATCGCGATATTTGATTTGTCAGGAATCTGGACTTTCAATCGTTTAGACATTTTCCATAAAAGCTGATGTCAGGATTCCTGCTCCAAAAACGTTTTTTTTTTAAACGTGATATTTCAGAATTGCAATGTATCAGGAATCGTGTGTTTTTTGCGTTCGTTACGGAACGACCCTAAACTATACCAGGTAGACTCGTTTGCGCTGGTCGGCGTTACTTGCCCCGTAGCTGATTACGTTTTCAAGGTGTGTTTCCCCCTTATCAACTTGCGACACCCCCGGGATTTCAAGCCACATCCCGAAGGAGAACCTTGCACCTTGTCATACCAGCCTGGGGACCTATGGTATTAGTCGAAATACCTGGTATATGATACAACCAGAATACAACGAAGTATTAGGGTATGACTGGATGGCTGGTGGAATGGATGAACCCAAGACCCCGCACAGCGCAAGAAAAGGGCAACTTAGATTCATGCACTGCTGTATTTTACATACTGGTGTTAAAAACTGTTTGCCATGTACCTGGTAAAATAGTCTAGTGGGAAAGCGGATGCGAGGCGACACAGAGCAGTAGCAGAGCAGCAGCAACGCAGAGCAAAGCAAATCAAGGTGCGAGTACGTAAAACAAAATAAACGTTCTGATTCCTGTGCAAACCCTGGCAGGATCCAAGGGAGTCATCGACTTATATACTGAACGAGGAATACATTTGAAAAAACGCGCGGCCGGAGTATCACGCAGCTTGCAAAGATGAGTATCGACCATTAATTTGATCGAACTCACAGCTGACATATTTGAAATTATTATTATAAAAAACAAGGCAGACCAGAGCAAAGCAAAGCTACAGCAGAAGATTAGGCACAAAACAAGGAACAAAGCAGAGCAAATCAAACCAAAGGAGAGCAAAGCAAAGAACAACGCAGAGCACAGCAGAACACAGCAGAGCACAGCAGAGCAAAGCAAAGCTGAGCAAAGCAAAGCTGAGCAAAGCTGAGCAAAGCAAAGTTGAGCAAAGCAGAGCAAAGCAAGGAACAACGCAGAACAAAGCAAAGCAGAGCAGAATAAAGCAAAGGCAGAGCCGAGCAAAGCAAGGCAGAGCACAGCACAGCGAAGCAATGCAAGGCAGAGCAAAGTCGTACGTATAGCAAAGCAGAGGAAGGCAGGGCAAAATCAAGCAGAGAGCAAGGCAAGGCAAACCAAAGCAAACCAAGCCAGGGCAAGGCAAAGTGAAACAGAACAAAGCAGAACGAAACAACAGACTCCATATTATGTCGACATCGCCGATATATTTTGAATCGCCGCCTACATTAGCCCCTTTACAATGACATCACCCCTTCCTCCCCCACACCCCACCCTGACACCGAGCGCGCGAAACAAAACAAGTGGAGGGAGACGGTTTCCGGCATCGCGCAAGAAAACGAACAAAAAAAATCCGAAAAAAAATGCAACGAAAAAAAAGGAAAAAAAAGGTGAAAGAAATGCAACAAGAAAAAAAAAGGAAATATGGTCCCATGCATGCGAGTAGGAAGGCTGTTTGCTGTAGAATATTAATAGTAGCTTAGACTATTGATTAAACATTAAACGATATAAACAACAATCTACTTGAAGTCAACTGTCAATTGTCATGATAGCTCGCGTGCAATATTAGTATATTCTAGTGTATCAGGTATGACCGCAGCACCAGGAGATTTTGACGAAAAATAAGCTTTTTATATGCGAAGAATAAAGTAACATTGTTCCTCTGGGGTGCACAGCAGATGGATCGTGAGATCGTGAGATAGGATGAGCGGCAAAACGGACATTTTTTATTTGTTTTTTTAGTGCGAAATGCACAATTATGAGCTTGCTTGCCTTTGGCTTCTGCAAGCCTTGCTGCTCTGTCGTCCACCTAACCGCCTATCTATGGTCTGCTGCTGTTTCCTCTCCCAAAAAAGCACAAGTAAGTGATTGCACTGGACACACGAGTATCATTGCCGCTGCTGCTTTTGCTGTTGTTGTACACATATTTCGGGGTACTCGTGTGATACTGCAAAAGGCTAAAAAAAGCAAAAGGTTCCTGGGGAAGAAGGGAGAAAGGGGGGTGCAAAAAAAAGGAAAAAGCTGGTTTCAATAAAAAACAGAGGGTCCACATCATTCAAAGTGAGAGGGCGGGCGAAAAACGCAGCAGAGAAGCAGAACATCGGTCATAAAAAAAAATCTGATGATGAGAGATCTAATCTGTCTGTCTCTCGGGCAACGAACAAAAACAGCAACGAACGGGCAAAGACAAAAAAGCACCAGCAGCAGCATAGTGCTGCTGCTACTGCATAGCAAGCGAGCACCACACCAAGTCACCACCGTCACCACCCCCCCACCATCACCACCATCACCACCACCATGACTAACCTGTGATGCAGAAACCAGGTTTTGGTTGTCCCCCGACCAGTGCATGGCATACACTTTTCCGAAGTGTCCCTTTAAGACGCGGCGCGCTTTTAGCCCGGGTCCGAGGTTCTTCAGGTCTATCTGGCTCGCGGCGTCCTGGATCGAGGAATCCTTCTTATTGTTTTGCGCCTTTGCTATCTCGGACTTGAGAGACTCAGCCTTTTTGCGGGCCACCGCCAGTCGCTCGGTCATGTCCGCCATGCTCCTAACACCAGCCCCTTAACCCTAGCTGCGTGTGCTCCCTCTCCTCCCTCGGCCAGGCTTGGCCAGGCTTCCTCTCCCTCTCTCTCCCTCCCCGATTGCGCGTTGGGCTTGTCGACAAAAAAAAAGCAAACACCGCCCAGTATAGAGAAGGGGTCCCCCCCCTCTCTTATCGGTGCTCGTGGGCTCTCCGATTCGATGTGCGCCGTGCAACGTCCTGGCAATCCCTAGCGCAATCCCTGCTCCGGCGTTGCCTCGTCGCCGTGTCGACTACCGCTTTCGCCCTTTTGCAACCCCCTTGCTCTCTCAGCTATGCTTACTTACTCCTTCACTCCTTCCGTGAGGTGTCTCGTGCCCAATTATCCAATCTTTTCACCACCCAAATATTCTTTCTGTTTCAACTCGCGCTGCACGTTGCACTATCCTCCGCCACGACGGTCACGACCGAGAACTCTCCCGAGAGAAACGCTACGGGCAACGCTACGCCGTCTGGTGGTTGCACGAGTCTACTTGTATTCGTAGCTGACGCTGAAGGGATCAAAGTTCCCCAAGACACAAACAGCTAATGTTTGCCAAAAAAACGATGGCGTTTCGCGGGCCGAGGTCCCCAGGGGTTTCACAGGAGGCGTTTTGGATTTGGCATGAACAGACTTCTAATCCCCACCTGTCGATGATCTCGGAGGGAACGAAGGTGTACCACAAGGGAAGGCCTCGTCTACAGCGACAGCGGCCTTGCAATGCGTTGGGTTCCGCCGTGGCCACTACTGTGGCGTCGATCTCCTCGACCACCGTCTCCGCTGCCGTCGCCGTCGTCACAATCGTGCGCACAGCACCAACAGAGCCGGGACGGCGAAGTTTCACACGGAGAAGAATATAGCAACAACAACAACAACAGCAGCAGCAGCAGCAGCAGCAGCAGCGCGCTTGAGCCGCCACCAACACCACCAGTTCGACGTCGAGGGCTCGTTGCCGCAGTGGGTCTGAGCGCTGTACTGTCTCTAACAGCAGCTGCACTCCTCAGCGCTCGTGAAAGCACGACCGCTCGAGGCGTCTTTCGCCAGGAGGGCAACCAACCCGCCAACAACAGTAGTAACAGCAGCTCGCTGCCTGCCTCGGAGTTGCCGTTTCTACTCGATGAAGGGGAGGAGCAGGAAAAACGGGCCGCACTGGAGCCGGCGCAACCGCGCTGGGTGCGCGTGATGTCCTCGCTGGCCATGCACCCGGCGATGTACGTGCCGGGGGACGGGATGGTGTACTGCCCCATTGCCAAGGTAAGCGTCCTGTGTGCTCGGTAACCGGGTAACTTATGATATACAGTTGCGGCTCCTTGCGTCTACTTACTTTGTGTGTCGGAGCTCAGGTGCAACCTTTACGGCGGTGCTTCCTATTGATGAGAGCTAAACTGAACGTACGCTGATGATATGATATGATGATATTAGACCTAACCTGAGAGCTGAGAGTGTTCACACCAGAGACCTGTTTTGAGGCTCTGAGTTAGATGGAAGATGCATACAGCAGTACTCGATAGGATAATGGCCTCATCTCACTGCGTTTGAATCAAACCAGCCGGCAACTCCACAAGTTTTCGGCCCCGTAGAGCTACCGGCTATACCAGGAGGCAGTCGATGCGGCGAAATTATCCCACGACCGGGTGCTGCGTACTGGTACATCATACGATTTCTGCTGCGTAGTTTCTACCGCCTACCGCCGCACCGCAGACAGCCGCAGCAACAGCAGCAGCAGTAGCTTGGTAAGTGCGTGGTACTAAATAAAGAGCAATAGCTACTACCGTGTTGGCTGAAAGGAAGCGTTACCGTTGTCTTGACGTCATCTATGATCTACCAGAGTGTGATCGAATCGAATGTCGCTCGCTTGAAAGGACGTATTGGAACTGTAATAACGGACTGGCTCGATCAGGACGTACGCACCTGTTGGATTGCACTCAGCACGATGCAATACGAGGCAATACCTGGAGTATCGTAGCACCTCGCCTGGTTGACGAAACCGATACAGAAAGCAGAATCTTTAACTTTTTGCCCTCAGCCTGCGAACTGCTGCTGCTGCTGCTGCTGCTGCTGTATTCTGTAACAGGTATCATAGTTATCAGGTATTTATTCACAACATAACCAAGACAAACACAACCAAACCAAACAGCAGTTCTCTTACAAGAGAAATGTTTTTTGTGGCACTTCGTCCGTGACTTCTTCCGCAACAGCCTGTGTCTTGCTCGCTGCTGGGTAGCTACTGCTGGGGCATACCAAGTTACCGGTTCGTATATACCAGGTACGTGTATTACGTACGTACGTATATACGGTAGTGCGTTATGTGACAGCCTTAAATACCGGCACTAAAGCGGGAACCTGCACCACTCCGCTTACTTCCTTTCACAGGCAACCGACACTACCCAACCGGCACTATATAAGGTCCTCTACTGTACCAGGTTCGAGTATGAATGTGGTTGTTCGTACAGATTACGGATTACAGACGACAGAGTAGCCCCGGAAGCGAGTTAAGACATCTGCAGTAAGGCACGCCTAAGGCAAAACACTGTTAGTATAATACCACGATGTAAGGCATAAGTGCCTTTTCGTGCCTTAAATACGCTATCATGTAGTCACTCATGCCTTACGCTTACTGATTGATACCTTACAGCCAAACAGGTGCCCCCGAACCCCGATTTGAGGCGCCTGCAGGAAAAACCTGCACACAAGTTGTGCAGGTCGCGACAGGTCAATTTCAACCTTTCGCGGTTGCCCAGACCAACTCGACCTCTGACTAGTCCTAACCTTATCTCCAACCCTTTTGGGGGGCCCGAGGTCGGCAGGGGCGGTCACGTGGCTCCGCCGCGTTTTTTTGTGGTGCTTAGTAAAAAAAACAAGCAAGCCGCCGGAAGGTCAGCCTTGACCAATACTGTAAGACCAACGGAGTTCTCACGACCTGCACAACTTGTGTGCAGGTTGCTCCTGTACAGAAGGGCGCGTCCTGACTTTAGGGAGTTCGGACAAATATGAATAAAAGCGTTTCTTGGTAGCAGAAAAAGGCCCTATTAACCACGTTAAGGTACAAAATGGCGGCTAAGCCAAATCCCTGGTGGGGAAGGGCTCTAAAAGACAAAAAGTAAGGCATGCCTTAGCGGCTAGGGCTTCAGCAGAGTAATAACGCCAGTATGGCGGTGGTGTGTCAAAGCAATATGACCGCCTTATTGGGGGAAGACGCCTTATTCCTTCCACCGGTTATTTACTGTTCAATTCCCCAGTCGCGCCAAGCGATTATGACCGCTATGTATATACCGAGATACCGCCTTACTCAGACCGCATTGTTGGGGGACCCTTACTTACAAACGGAGTAACAGGTCTACAACAAACGACAAGCCAGAGCCCGGCAAGTCGCTCAGCGAGGACCGTGTGCTGGCGCTTCCCTTTGCTTTTAGATCTCTGATACCAGTCTACTACATAAAGTATGAGTAGTGCTGTTTCTGGTATAGATGATTGTTGTCAGAGACTATTAATAGCTGTAAGAGACACTTTTTTCTGCTCATGGTAAAGTAACCAGGTACCAGGTACGTAAATGTTCTGCTTCTGTTCATACCAGCTTTGTGACCACAAAAATCACGCTCAGGCTGAGCTGTGAACTGTGAGAAGGCGGATGTAAGATGGTCGAGATGTGAGATTCTGTGATTTTCGTGCGAGATGGTCGAGATGTGAGATTCTGTGATTTTTCGTGCCGTCTGTGGTTGTTGTCGAGCTCTATTATTAATATTAACAGGGCCATTTTCCTTACCGCCGTTGTCAAGTGTCGAGATTTATGCAGGGTTGGGATTTTTGTGGTTTGATGTTAACAATCGTATATACTTTGAATTATACCAGATAGTTCAGTAATAGGTGCGGAACTTCCCCCATTGTTCGTGGGTTTTCGACCGCCTAAAAGTTCACAGCTGCCGTAGATTGCGTTGTGGATTGTGGTTCGATGCGATTTTCGATGGTTGTTTGTCCCGCTTTAGAAGTGGACGTCCCTAATGTACCGGATGTCGGATTACGACATTTCGGCGAGGTCGCTTTAGCGGTAAGTAACTATAATAGTCTGGGCCGCCGAAATTACGTTACAGCCCCTGCCCCCTAATTTCAAAGGCCACAAATTATGTACGAACCCCCTGCTGGGCGGCTCGGGTGGCTGCCACGTTTGGACTTTAAGCTTGTGCTGTTGACCTGCGATCTGCTTCGACAATGTCGCTGCCGGCTTGGATAGCCAAGAGATCGAAACCCGCTTGTGTGCGTGGGAGCTTTGACTCGTTCATCGACATCCCTGCTGCTGGCCAACCAGGCACCCACAACAGTAGGCCCGGCAAATGCAAGTCATGGCGAACGGAGTCATGCCGAACGGAGATCGGCCTGACCCTAGCTCGAATGGCAGCGCACTTCCTAAAAAAGAAAGGCCACGGGGTTGCGATCTGTTCGGCGAGGGTCCAGTGGTGGATCCCCACGAACCAGTACCTCCATCTACGCAAAGACTAAAGGCAGCTATAATAGAATAAGAGCGCCTCGTGGTCACGGGTCACGAGTAGGAATGGGCATCGGATAAAAAATAACCGGTTAACCGCGGTTTTTGGAAATTCCGCAGGCGTTTGCGACTGCTCGGCCTTCAAAATAAGAAGCAACTTTTTTTTGTTTTATTTCGTTTTTTTTTGTGTTTTAGGGCACCCATCTACTATCTACGCTAAATCGAGCCTGGAGCAATGGATAATTTGCATATACGCATGACAGCGTAAAAGTTGGGCTATCAATGCAACGAACATAACCAAATCCGCCCTTGGGAGTACACAACAACGTTTAAATCGAGGAAAATTGAAGAAGCGAAAAATCACCCGTGGTTTCCAATGCTTTGGAGGCTTTCTTTCATACCTGCCAAACAAGAACGGTTGTAACCCTTTTTTCGTTTTTGAGGATATCGCCTCCAATTCGGTTTCCTGTTTTTCGAAAATGCTATCCGGTGCCCATCTCTAGTCACGAGACCGCAGTCCCTAGCCAGTCGCCCTGGTGTAGTGGTTAGCCTCGAAGACCACGAAGGTTGGACCCTGAGTTCGAATCTCGGTACTCGA
>JBBMKB010093141.1:0-11077 GCA_037833945.1 Alaria marginata
TTCATCGGGTTGCACTTTCAGTTTACTCAAAATCAGTTGGTGGGTGAGGTTCAGAGCGCCTTAAAGTGAGGATCCCCCAGAAAAAAATGGGCGCACCTCTATCGTAGCATGTGTCCGCTTGCCCGCGTCACGCGCATATACCGAAGGGACCGAGGCTACGGTAGGGAGGATGTTACCATTCTATCATTTTCCCTGCCGCGTTTTGGGCGACTCTCGCGCGAGTTTGCTCGACACCTCACTCCAAAAACAGACTTGAACCGTTGTTGATTTTGCGCAGTTTTCGCAAACAATTCCATGGTGGTGCAGATACATCACGCAATCGAAAAGCGCACAGACAGGTATTACGGGGGACCATAGTAAATAGGACCAAACATCGTTGGTAAACATATATATGTTGATATATATATAGGTTTTTGTGTGTACCGTAGGTCCTATTGACTCTGGTCCCCCGTAACAGTCACTCGTACGAGCGGCCCTGGGCTGCTGGAAAAAAGGGGCCCTAAAAGTGATCCGCTCCCCTCTACCGTAACAACATTGATTGGTCACCAACGAGGCTTTCGGGACATGTTGGAGGGCTTGGCCGCATACGAGGGCCTTGTAAGGTTCCCGCCCATACCATACGTCATACATATATATACGTGCCAAGGAAAGCGAGATACGGCAGGGGGGCTACCTGCAGATTGAATAATGCCACGCGGACGCCTGGCTGGGTGTACCCGAGCTCTGTTACATGCACCCACCCTTCATCGCTTCGTCCGAAACAACTTTTATTTTCGTTTTTCACAACAACCAATTGTGACCTACTCTTTTTGGGTGCTCGCCTGTGTGCCACGTGCATAAACAAAATAGACCGAGACTACGCTAGGCGGAATGTTGTACCATCCTTTTCTCTGCCGAGTTTGGGCGGTTCGCGCGCGAGTGGTTCGGCACTTCACTCCAAAAACGGACTGATTAAGCCATAGTTGCTTTTATAACAATGGTTTCAAATACGTTAGCTTGCGAGTTCGACGAATTGAGGGGTCGATGCTCATCTTTTGCGAGCTGCGTTGTACTTCGGCCGCGTTTTTTTTTACAGATGTTATTCCTCTTTGAGGATATACCAGGTACGTTTCTATAGGTCAAGACGCATGTTTGCGGTAGAGGTATTAATACTACTATTAGTATAGCACGTTTTCTGAATGACCCGGGCTTTCTTAACCCCTTTAGAACCCCGAACCCCGTCCCTATACTATTATCAAGTAATCTTGTCCCCAAAAAGGGTTTCCAGTTGTAAAGGGGTTAACCCAAAGTCGCCGGATCATACAAACAAACAAAAAATTCAACATGTTTCGTGGACGACCAATGACAGGAGCGCTGTCCGGAGGAAAGGACGTCTTCAACGAGATGAGAGAACCGGAGCCGGGGTCGGCCTTGGACGCGAATGAAACTTCCGAGAAATCGCAGCAGGACGTCTTCCGAGGCACTAACTTCACTCGGTGATAGACCGGACCCGAAAAAGGGTCAAAAGGTAAGGTGATACTAAGGTGATATCGCGTAACTGGGAAGAAAGGTGACCCCAGAGATGAACAAAACTTGTTCGTTGGTTTCCGTCGAGGTACGCAAGAACGTTAGGACAGGGTGACTTCGACGAGGGGGGGGTTGGTCGCCAAAGGATGTCCGTCGTTGGCCGCTGGGGTGTTACTTTGTGGAGCGTGGGCGTTGGAGGGTGCGTGAGGGGGGTGGTGGTGGCTCCCTGGTTGTTGTGTTCCAAGGACCGGTCTTCAAGAGGACACCCTCTGTATTTCGACTAACGAATCCGAATTTCTTCCAAAATTTGGATTTTTTCAGGGAGTGTTACGCGTCAGCGCTGGTGGGTGGGCTCGTGGTTGGGTCGGGCCGGGTCGACCGGCGGAGTTCTTACGAGTGGCGGAGAAGAAGAAGAAGAAGTGTGAATCAGATTTCCCGGCTAGAGGTCGGTAAAACCTGTAAAACGAAAAGTGGACTTGTTGGTTGCCCGACGGCGATGAAACTAACTGTCAGTGTCGGAGGATGAATCGTCACTGGCAAGCATGTCTACCAGATGGCGACCGGCGAGAGCTAGAGCTAGAACGCCGCAAGGGCGTGGCGTGCCAAGTTAACCTCGAGGAGAGGCGGTGCAGACGAACACGACACTGCTTGAACGCCATTGACCCGAAGGTGGAAGATGTCGCCCGTGGATATGTTGTCGTGGGCGAAGGTGGACACGCCGTGGGAGTTGGGTGCGGAACAGAAGAGCTCGCTAAACTCCGGTTGGGAACATCTGCGGGTCGGAGTACTGTAAACGCGCTGCTCGAAGCGAATCCAGCTGCTCCGTCTAAGCAGCACGGATTGCTGTGTGGAGTGCCCTGCGGAATGGCGCACACCCACACGCACAACGAACGCGGAGGGAGAGACGCGGATGGAGGAGGGCATGAGCTGAGGCGGATCACACGGGCCTGGGAGAGTCAAGCCGGTGGCGAATTTCAATAGTATGCTACCTAACAAGTTGAGTACCACCCAGGCGGCCTCACGTCGTATCACCTAACATTGTAGGAGAAGCCAAGTCGAGGTCAGCTTCGATGCCTGAATTTATTGAGGGTTTTTCCGGCAGCGCAGAGGCCGCCGGGAGTTATCCTGCCGGCTTGAAAACGCTCGCGATGAAAAAAACACGGAGGTCCCTGCTCAAAGCGATCGCAACAAAGGAGAAGGAACGTACTCGAAAGAAAATGCGGTACCTCTGCGCTAGTCCGCGGCTCCTAGAGAGATCGGGTCGCAAGGTGGGTTCGTGGCACGTACTTGTTGACGATGAGACACATTCTACGATAGAGGTTCGCCATTTTGTTTCTGAAGCTCCTCACTTGAGGAGCTCTATACCTCACCAGAAAAGTTATTTTGAGCACACTGAAAGTGCAATCCGACAAACAAACCCGTGGCCCATCTATACAAAAAATAATATTGCAAAAATAGAATGACATTCCGACGATTTTGGGTTAAGGAGCCCCATCATCCAGAAAATAAAAACGCCAAAAAGTGCTACCTCTATCGTAGAACGCGTCGTGAGGTCGGAGCATTCCGCGTGACATCCAGCGGGAAATTGGCCTAAGGAGAGCGGTGTTGTTGGCACGGGGTGGGCAACCGTAACATGTCCGTTTAAAGTCTGTTGTTCCAAGAAATAGAACCAAAAACACTGCTGTTGTTGCTCCGCTGGGCTAGCGGATGCTGGTTGGGGTGAGCGAGCGGAACGTTATTCAGGGGGGTCGATGTTCCTGAATTGGGGGTGGAAGAGTCTGAAAAGGGATCAAAAGCTACTACCGTTGACTGTATTCGCCGGAACGTCTACAAGATTGAGAACGGCTATGGAAACTTCGGCAATGATCGGCAGGGCACGGCGTGGCACACCGGCTGGAGAAGCTTCAGTCTGCCTACACGTCAAGGCAATATCTTAAAACACAAAATATCAATTCTTAGGTCGAGCGGTTACTGTTGAAGATGAGTCGGAGGGGGTGGCGGTAAATAATTTGAAAGGGTCAGGAGGCGAAGCTGATTCAAACGTCCGAGGAAGACGATGTGAGCGAGAATCTTGCGGAGTATTTTATACTACCCAGACGCGTTCTACGATAGAGGTAGCACTTTTTGGCGTTCTTATTTTCTGGATGACCGGGCTCCTTAACCCAAAATCGTCGGAATGTCATTCTATTTTAGCAATATGCTTTTTTTGGATATATGGGCCCCGGGTTTGTTCATCGGATTGCGCTTTCAGTTTGCTCTGAAACAGTTTTCCGAGGAAGTGATAGAGTTCCTCAAGTGTGGAGCTTCAGAAAACATATGGTGAACCTCTATCGTAGAATGTGTCTCCATCGTGGTAGGTGCTGTTGATGGTTTCGCGAAAGGGCGTTCACCATTGCCAACTCAATTGATGTGGGACGTGCTAGGCTGGCGCCTATTGTTCTTGTCCATGAAGGGAGACGTTCCGTGAAATAATATGCGCGGAGGTCGAGGAGGCGGTGACCAAAGTCGCCGGATTGGGATTGGGAAAGGCGGTAGAGGCGTTGGCGTTGGCCGGCGGTCCCTGTCGGGAGGGGAGGAGGGCCAGTTTTTGGGATTACATTGAGCTGCTGGGAAATTGTTGTCCGCGTTGTTGGTTGATGGCGGCGTTATTTTTCCAACGGAAACCTTGAGACTTATCGGAGTTTCTGCCTTGATTGGTGTCTTCGAGAGTTAGTTGTTGAGGAGCACTTATCGCTCGCACTGTCCATGGCCATAGGAAATATCATGCGTTGTTGAGATTTTTTTAAAGGGAAAACAATCCGTCATTGAACACTCCTGCAAAGCAGGACTGGACGCAGCTGTGATTTTTAGTTAACCGGGCTTCGACACGTTTTTTTCACTATGGTTTCGACCAAAAACGCAGTTCAGGCATTGCCCGCTGCGTGAACGCAGAACGCGGCAACAGTCAAACCAAAGATGTCAGGAGACGGCACTTTGACCCCTTGACCGACGGCAATTTTCCAAAACAATACCTTGACGGACGTCTAACTACTAGGTTTTAGTGTACACAGCTCGGTTTTACTCCCTTGACTGCTGTACATTTTTCCTTGACTGACCGTCTCCTGACATCTTTGGTAACAGTAGCAAGAGGGCTCAAGAGAGATGGATCGTGGGTCTAAGTGCAGCCGGGAAGCCACGGCATAACATTCCTCCACGTGGAGGGGAATATATTATTCCCCGTCGAGGAATAATGTTGAACGGGGTGGTTTCCCGACCGCGCTCCATCACTTTACAGTAGTTGTGGGCTTAAAGCGCTTTGGTTATGCTGCTGCCTTGAGACATTGGCAGGATTGATACAGTTGAACAGATATTTGGTACAGAGGCTAATAATGTAGGCACATAGCCCACTTGATGTACCAGGTATATGGTTACCCGTGGAGTTGACTCGTAGAGTAAGTACCCCACATATTGAGGAAATATTACGCAAAACTGATGCAAATGGGCCGGCAGGCCTCGGCACAACATTCCTCGGCGGGGAAATATAGTCCCCGGGGTCCCAATACACCCCGCTACCAGAAACCCCATCAGCCTTGTAACTCCCCAAATTATTGCGCGTAAGCATCTCACTATTACGGGGGAACGCAGTAAATAGGACCTACGGTAGACATAAAAACCTATATATTTCTCTACTTTTACTAACAATATTTGGTCCTACAAACTACGTTCCCCCGTAATATTAACAATATGAGCACGAATTAATCGGCAAACCCATCCCGGAACTCGATAATCGGAATCCAGGTATCCCGCGTCGGAGTCGTCGCACCTTGCAATAACTAACTTCAAGCGCGACGAAAACATATGTGCTGAAGACCTTCGCTGTCGCTTAACCCGTCCGGAGAATTAATCGAACAAGCAAATAAAAACGAATGCTCTTTTCTAGTTTTCCGCATGATATCGAGGGCTATACGTACGCTGGCTTATGCGCATGTATGTAAGCAGCTCCTGTCGTAGCGATGGTTCTGGAACCGATCGCAAACTGCCGCGAAGTGGGTTCAGTCCAAAGAAAAGTGGTAGTATAATATGGAAATCGGAAATCGGAGATAGTTGCTCGTACGGCAAATGAGACAGACGGTAGAAGCTGGGTTACTAGTTGCGGTTGCGAAAATTCCTGGCCGTCGGAGGGAGGATGTCGTGGTGGCACTTGGAGGCGCCCGAGCCGCTGAATTCAGAGTCCAAGATCCCTTCGGTGTGACACTGCCTGTTCGTTGTCAATGACCGAAGCGCGAAAACTCGTGGTATTTGAAACGTTGTTGAGGGCGAGCAGATAATTCTATGGGGTCCGATACCCCGGGATTTATTTGCCGCCGCCGTCACTTCCGTATTCGTGTTCATCAGGACGCGAGTCTCCGTGTTCTACCTGGTCCCCCCCGTCGGAATCCCCCCCCCGGGGTGTTGGCGCCGAGGTATTGACGGCGTGTGTTCCTGCGATGGTTATCACGGCCGGGAGTCATGCCACGGTAGGGTTCGCACTTTTTGGGGTAAAAAGTTCCTGACCGGTTGAGCTCCTGAAGTGAGGAATTACCGGTAGGTATGATCATTTTACCAATGCACTTGATTTAAAACTAGCGGATAGAAATGTTGACCAGGTGGCGCGAACGAAAATCTTATAATTAATGTTTCAGGTAAGATATTGAGCTCCTCGTGTCAGGACCTCAGAAACTTATTGCTGCACCCCTACTGTGGGATGACTCCCGGGGTAGTTGGAGGTGCGGGAGGTTGGAGGGCCCAGGTGCCGACACTGTTGCCGTCGCTGTGATGTTGTTGTTGTTGTTGATGTTGATGGTGGTGCTGTCGTTGGCAGTGATGGTGTTTTTGGAGGTGGTGATGTTGTGGGTGATGGGTGGTGTTGTTGGTAGTGGTGATAAAATGTTGTTGTTGTTGGTGGTGACGATGACACGGTGCTATGAACACCGGCGTTGGTGCTGCTGCGGTGGGGTGGGAAGGGTTAAGTCCAGGAATGGTTGCCCCCTCGGGCCAGAAACAGCATGAAACATCTGGATGATGCCAATCGGCATGATAAACGTTCTCGGTGTAGGCTCGTTGCTTGAACATGCGAACACGGCGGGGTGCCATGCCGAGAGGAATGTTGGAGGGGTGGAGTTCGACGGGGAGGAAGTGCAGTACAGAAGCGGCAGCGGAGGACATGCGCGCTCGCCGCATTTAAGCGCTATGCCGTCTGGACGACACACTTGTTCCAGGGTTGCGGATGGAAAGGGTCCAGCGCTGCGGACATTTCTGCGTGCCCTCGTTAGCATCTTCACACCATGGGAAACACGTTACTTTCGCGACAAACACTTTCGCGTTCAAAACGTACTGGAAGAAGGTGACGCGCAATCTCCTTTTCCGGTGTAGGTGTAGCCCCCGCCGGGTGGAACGGGGCTGGTGCTCGAGACCAAGGCTACGGTATGATATTATAGTACGATAACCCCTTTTTTAACTACCAGGTTTGAGCCACTCGCCCGCGTGACTCTGTGCCCCACCGACATAATTATTTTTTCGCAGGTGATTTGTTTGGAGCAAGCGTAGCTAACTATTCCATTGCGGATTTATATCGAAAAATTTAAGCAGCACGAAACCGTAATGCCGCAAAGGAACAAGGGAGTCACTCGCGCGAGGGAGAGCCGAGGATGGGCAGATAATCGGTTGGATGGAAGGCGCACGCTGTTTTCCGGGCCGTGGCCGGGATGCCCGTCTCGCACCGAGAATAGTTTCGCGTCGGGAAGGGGAGGTGTTGCAGCGACATGCTCCGGGTGACAATACGATGATGCGTGATGACTGTCCGAACCAGTACCGCGCGGAAAGTTAATCGTGTAGGCGGAGATCGAGCTATTCAAAGGCTCTCTGCCGTATCAATGGAGGCAAAGGAAGGAGCATCCCTGACGGGGAAATCCTTTCGTTGTGTGTGGAAAACCCTCTGCGAAGCAGCATACATGCCTCGTATCCCTCGATAAGACCTCAACGAAAAAATATCAACCGTGTCCAGTGTCAATCGACATATATAGGTCCAACCAGTCACCACGTGTACAGTGTCCACCTATCGTGTATATGTTCCTCCGCGCAACGCGCTTTGTTTATCGCTAGTCAACTCGTTGGCTGTTTCGACGTTTCGGATCTGGAATCGGACGGAATATTTGATGGTTTGGGGGAGCTATAGCCGGCAAATGCTCCACCTCTCTCTACTCGAACTCACAACAGCCAAGGCGAGAGATCCTCGGTAACAGGAATTCAAACCTGGGGGGCTCCGTCTTGATGTAACAAATTACTGGTCAGGGAGTCAAATCGCGGTCCGCAGTTAGCTCGGAATAATTCTTAAAATTCAAAAGCGGTGCAGCCGTGTTTCTGGCCCGTTTGGGCTCCATCCATGCACCATTACTTTTGAAGGATTGGCGAACGCCAGAGAGGGCGACAGCGTCTACCTGAGCTTAATGAGGAGTGTTAATTCAAGGCGACCACCACACCGCCGCCGCGGTCTCTCTCGTCTCTTGTTTGGTTGTTGCCGCAACCAGCGATCATCACGCAAAGTAAGCGTCTGGTCATATCCTGTTGTAATGTGTCGTCTGTGAAAAAGAGAAAAGCGAGAGCGTTGTTCCTGTGTGATCGGATAGTCTATTAATAGGAGAAGCTGCCTATTTTATATATGCGTCCACTCCTGGCATGTTTGATTCAGTGAGCACGTTCAACATCTCGCAAGAGCTATCATGGCCATCACTACTACTGGGTGAGGCCAAGGCCAGTGACATGAAAAACACAAAAAAGCCGAACCACTCCAAATAAAGTATATTTTTTCACGCACTTTGTACCTTGGCAGCACAGCACGCCAGGCGATCCAGCACGCCATGATTATTTCTTGCTCGACATGGGGTAAATATTCGAATTGGGATACTTTAATAAAATCGCCTGGGGTAGCCCCAGCCTCGATCTAAATCCCTACCGTGTTTTTTCCCCTGGGCAGTGGCAGCTGGCACGACTCGCGTTTTTGATCGTAACGCTTTGCTTGCCCCATTCAGCATGGTTTCAGAACGATTTGCGCTACTGGCGACAGCATAGAGGTCGACGTGCCATGGTATAGGTATGTTTGGTGGTGTTATTTGCTTTGTTGCCGGATGTATAGTATGTTTCAGCCTCATTAACCCCTTTTGGGCTTCAGAGGGGAAACCTGACGAAATTAATTGACGACTCGAGAATCGGTCACACGAAGCAGCCCGGGACGCCGGCTATAATGTGTGTTCAAAGCGCAACGGTAGAAGGTATACGACACAGGCATGGCATTCTGGTACTCGTACTGCTGCAGGCTCTTCCTGGACGGTTGATAATATCGCAATTTTTTTGTTTTTGGTCGATATAAACGGGCCTCAAAAGGGTTAAGAGTTTTTCGTTTTTGTTCTGTCGGAAAAACGAAAAGGCCGTCGAATGGTTGGATGTATGGAAATAAATCTGCCTTTCCGATAATATTCCAAAATACAAGGTACACCGTTACACAGTCGACAAGCCGACTACCTCTTTAAACACGGAAAATACTACAACACCAATTTACAGTATTTGTTTCATACAAATTCGAGGTCGCCTTGTATACCGTTTTCCCTTATCGCGGCGTTCCTTGTGTGTAGATCCCTAAAGGCTAAAGTCGTCATCATTCAGAGATTGAGCTGTTCGATCGGGTCAGATGATTGACTGCGGAAGAATCAGCTTTGACTTAAAATTCAGGGATTTTCACGGGTCATGATCCGACCCGCGGGTCGGGTCAGGGGATTTTGACAATGTCGTGGGTCAGGTCGGGTCGGGTCATTATGTTTTTAAATCTCAGACAAATATCACGGGTCGGGTCGGGTCGGGTCGGGTCGGGTCGGGTCAAGAGGTTTTGAAATCTCGCGGGTCGGGTCGGTTCATGACCCGCAAAATACGAGTCACTCGCGAGTCAAGCCACCATGATCCGCGAGTTGGTTTCGGCTGAGCCGAGGGTCAAACCCGCAGATCTGGCCTGCGGATCCGCTTTTTTCAAAGCTTACAGCTACCTGCCGGAGGGCTATTGTCGTGTCTCTTCGCTCCGCGGGTCGGACTCGTGAATCAGACTCGCGGGTTCGAAAATTATACAAAACTTGCCGCTACCTGCCCAAAAGCCTCTCTCGTGCCGATGCTCCGATCACCAATCACCTGACATCATAGCGTGTAGATCAATTATACCAGGCAGTACGGCAGCTACTCGTACCAGGCACACAGTATCACGCGAGTCCTGTGTCGGATGAAGCCGTGGGTAACATTGTATTATTATTATTATCATGCTTGCCCTCCGACGATGGGCAGCATGAACTTCAACTTTGATCACTCAAATCATTCCTGAAAGAAGGAAACCACGGATACAAAAGGAAACCTCTGCACAAAGTCTAGCTCCCTTATATGCCTACTTGTCTTATCTATAGTACTCCATTTGTTGTACTTCTCCCTCTTTCCCGTAACATAGTCTCACGTCTTAAGCCACATCCAAGCTCCATCCCCACGCCATCAGGGCCGGGCTGTCATCCCCCCTCCCCTGCTCCTTCTCGTTTCCTGGCGGTCCCTAACCTGGAGTTTGAGGCGCGAAACCCTCCTCAAAATGGTAACCTGTGTGGTCACCGAGATGATTTGCAATATGCGTTCTTTCATCACCCCCTTCCTTGCTATCGACCCACCATCCATCCCCCTCACGGCGCTACTGTAGCTGCCAGTTGATCGATGAATTTGCCGCCCTCTACCCCGAGACGCCCAAAGCTTTCCACCACTAAGGTGGCAAGCTTGTGGCTCCGTTCATCGAAGGACACATATCCTGGACGATCGTAGTGTTGACGCTTGCGCGCCTCGGAGGTAGGGGCAGCTGATCCATCATGATCAGCACTGTAAGTGTACCTGTGCTTGAGAGTCAGCATGGGTGACGCCTACCAGGATGGACTTGTCCCTATACCCCCTGTTTGGAGCGTATCGGAGACCTCCTCTCCTAATGAGTATGCCCATCCGCAGGTTCCTGTCTGCAGTAAACGGTTCGCTCTCCACTTGATGTCGAATTTCCAGCCATTTCAACGTGCGGGAGATCGCGTGGACAAGAGGTTGGTGCTGATTAACCTGCGCCCCTGCTCTGGGACAGATGCGTGCATGGCGGCTGTCCACTTCGGCTGCGCCGCAGCAGGGGCAACTCACTGCAACGTACTCCTCGATCCCCAAGAAACGCCTCCCTAGGCTCACGAACTCTGCTGCTGGTATGACACGGAGTGAGTCCGTTGGCCTCGCCCGAAGGCATGCCGTGACTCCTGCGGCCTGTAGACTCCTACAGCGAGCCTTGGCGAAGACCTTGGTCTCGATCCCCCCCAGCGGGTCGCCTTCTCTGTTGTGGCGTGCCGTCTCCGGTAGCTCCTCCAGCGAAGCAGTGAATGCAGCGTGCCGACCCTGATTCACCAGCTTGCCCAACTTCTGTTGGGCTTTCCGAGAATTGGTGGTTACGGCGTCGTGTGCCGCCAGTATGTCGGCCTCTGGGGGCCTTGGGGCCAGGTCCCCCTCTGCACCC
>JBBMKB010093152.1:0-11076 GCA_037833945.1 Alaria marginata
GGAGGGGGCGGGGGGAGGGGGGCGAGGGCGGGGGGCGTCCTGCCCAAGAGACTGAAGTCTAGGTCTGGCCATCATCGTCCTGGCGTGTGTGTGCCTTCCAGCGTAAGGCCGCCCGCACTTGTTTGCTGAGTTTTTCCCGCAAGCGATATGCACTTGATGCCCTCTATGTGCCCAATGCCTTTTCTTGTCAGTCCCTAGGATGTGTTACTACGGCGCTTTTCCTTTTGCCTTTCCTTCCCTTCCTTTATTTTCTTTTCTTATTCCTTTATGCTTTCTGTAATTTGCTTTTTTTATTTTTCAATTGCCTCGGGTCTTTCGTACGCATGCGTATTGATTGCACCGGCTGGTAAGTTGGTTGATCGTTTTCGCCACACCCCCCTGCTGGCGAGCTCACGTACGTATTAAATTACTATGTGCAATACTTAGTTGCCATATTCTCGTTTTATATTTGGGTAGATTAAACGCGTGTTTTGTGTATTTTGTTTTTCGTAACGCTGTGTGGCTTGCCTTTACCTCGCTACGCTCCCTTGCTGGCAAGTCCAGGTATTTTTTTCTTGCGTACCTGGTACGTATTATCTTCCCTGCTTCGTTTTCTATTTCCCTCGTTTTTTTTCTTTCTTTCTCCCTTATTTATTTGTTTTTCTCCTACATCATTTTTTCCTTGGTGGCATGCGGTGTCGGTTTCAGCTTGCGAATCTTGAAACGTATGTACCAGTATAGGCCTGATGCGTATGTACGCTGACTTCCGATTTCATTTTTATATATTTTTGGGGCAGACGTAAGTATGACTTGCTTCGGCTATGATACTTCCGTGTATTGTACCACTTTTGGTTTGTTTTATTCCAATCCAGAGTGACTGGAGCCTGTCCTGTGACAACGGACTTGATTATTTATGCGAGTAATGTGAGAACAACAACAACAACAACAACAAGGGTGCAGGGTACAGGATGCCCACGCGGATGCAGGATGAGGGATGAGTGTCATGCATGATATCATGCGATCTGGGCGTGTGTATCATACCCAAACACCGTCTGTCTACAGGTACGTATATACCTGGTATCGTTTATACGAACGTCATGCCGGAAACTACCCCCTGGTATGATACGAGCTGCCTGGTATCATATCTTATGTACCCGGGGGTATGATCTTACCGCGGGCACATCAAGTTTCAGAAAAAGTTAACACCTCGATCAGATCATGATCTACAGAAGATCATCTACAGTAGATCCTATATCTGCTGCTAGGAGATGTTGTGCACGATCTGTATACGTATGTAGCTAGTACAGATCCAACCCAGGAAGCATGTGCTAGATCATGCAGATCGTACGGATCCCCGGTAAAAACATGGGCTATAATAGACCATGCAGATTTTCCCTGAAAGGTCTACTACTGTAGATCGTCAAGTGGGGATATAGAATACCAGTAACTCAGTGTAGATGATCTGCCCGACGTGTGAAAGAAGTTTCAATTTTCAAGTTTCAAAACCTTTCTGGAGTTTTTAGATACAGCCCATCTACGAACACATTGTACCTAAGATTTACGTAGACTTACGGGAGGATTACGAGTGAGAGGCGCAAGACCTACCCCCCCCCCCCGCTCGCCCGAGTAACATATCGTACGAAGATACTACCAGGTGCACCTGGGGTGGACAGGATCCAGCGTCTCGGTAAGTATGCCCGCTCATCCCTTGCAAGCGATAGGCAAGAGGCAATTCGAAAGACCGACCACCACCAGCAGGAGGAGGCAAATTAGATGCTCGCTGCTGGGTTGCGAGTTTAGCGAGAATATTCAAGGTCCACAAGGTCGGTGGCAGCACGGGTCTCGCATGACAAGCACAGCAGTGACACAATGACGCCGAAAGGCCGGAATGCTCTCCTACTCTCTCGCATCGCTCTCAGCTGTTCGGCTTGCCGTGTGTTCGCTCGTTCGCGCACAGCATTCGTAAAGCCAGTCGCAGATTATACAAACCGCAAATCCGAATCGCATGATATGATATCAGATTGTCCTCTTCTCAACTGCGATATAGCCTGGGCAAGAACATACTCTTCCCCTTCATACCACCACTTCCTCCTTGGCATGCTTACTCACCACCTTGTCCCACTTTGCATAGTTGAGATCCATCGCAATTGATCGCAACACAGCAGCCTTGGCCCGTGGCTCAAAAGTGTCCCGCCGCTGGCACACAGGAACATTCTCCCGAATAAAACGCCCTAATAAAAAGTGCCTTCCATCTACGACGAACACCTTTTTCAAAAAATAAAAATGAAACACAACACTCCGCCACAACAACACCCTCCCCTTCACAGCTGCGCCCCGTATCTCCACCTCTGTCCGCAAACAGGCCGACTTGGCGACTGCCTGCGCGGTACACGTGAGAAGCAAGCCTGCTGAATAACCAATCAGCGAGTCCTTGGTGGGCGCGGAATCTGTATCAGTAATTGCCTGGCTTGTTGACCATGGCAGCCACTATGCCGTCGTACACATTGCGAGGACCGGTCGGCATCGTGATAGCCCATCCGGACGACGAGAGTATGTTCTTCGCCCCGGCACTAACAGCGCTGGAGCGCAGTGGAGAGCGGGCTGTGGTACTGTGCTTATCATCAGGTAGGTTGTGCCGTGGTTGCTCTATGTACCGTGTCTAGTGGACCACGTGCACAGCTGCTGTGGATGCTTGACATCCTCGCCTTTTGTGCGCTCAAATGTGGGATGTTCCTCGAGGAAAAGTATGGGAATCCGCTTCAGGTCAGTGTTGTTGTGTTGTCGCCTGTTGCTGTTGGTGCTGTTCTGCTGAACGGCAGCAGCAACAGCAGCAGCAGCAGCAGCGCAGCAGCACTACCAGCTACAGTAGTACCGCTGCTCGGTGCTGGTGCTGTGCTCGGTGCTCTGGTATACTAGTGCAGGTACACAGCGTTTATCACGATATTCTGAGTAAAACATAGCTCCCATGGTCCTGTTGACTGCAGAGCTGCAGAGTCATGCGCTATTTTGCATCTTCCGAAGACAGAAGACAGGATGGAGACTCGCTTGGCTTGGAACCCAAAACGAGTCTGTTGGCCGGCGTATGGTGCTCGTAAGTCGACGGCAGTGTATTATGGTGTGGTACACAGCAGTTGGAGTACTTCATGTGTTTCTGTTTTCATCGCTCGCATCCATATACTAAAATATACCTGGTTACTTAATATTTGCCATTATTTACCTGAGTCTACTTATTATATGATACGTGTCTCAGCGGCCTTCCTGTCTGGACAAGCCGTGGTCACAGGTCACAGGTCGCACTTTTCTTCCCTTCCCCTCGGTACTTGCCGTCATTTTTATCGCGGGCAGGGTTCAGTATTCCCAATACGTACTGCTTAGTGATTCGTCGAAGAATATCATAGCTAGAATCATAGCATTAGAGTATGCGATAAATCATCAACTCATCAACTTTCGCAAAACCGCGAGCCGCGAGCCGCAGCAATATAATAATGGATCAAGTAAAATGATGGGCTGCGAGACATGTAAATAAGCATGCCGCGCACCGAAACTGTTTGCTCAAGGCTCAATCAAGACTCAAGACACCTCCTGCTTGCACGCTTGCCTCGCGTCCGTGTCTCAAAATCAAAATCGTACTACTGTATGCAACTCGCAGGGGACTTTCGCGGGGAGGGGGAAACGCGAAAGCGCGAGCTGGTGAAGGCGTGCCGTGTGCTCGGTGTTGAGGAGGTGAGCGCGTGAGAACTCAGTGTGAAACAAGCTACAGCGCAGGACACCTAAATAGTAAGAAACAGGAATGCTGGCTCACGCTGGATTTCTTATTTGAGAAAGGGTGCATTCTACACTAACTTCAGTATAACGGCTCCCGGATTTCTTAGTCCTGTAAATATCAGCCCGCGTTTCATATTACCCTGTTTGTTGTTAGGCGTTCTGTGCTACTTTCTGTACAGCCGTGGTATCTGGTATGAAATAGCGACGGCGTAACGGTAAGCCCGGCGCAGCGACGCCACCACGAGTGGAAAAAAAGAACGGTATCATATATACCTATTTTGTGATTATCGTGTTCCAGGGTGTCCGGCAGTCGATGTTTTTCTGGTGGAGGTTGCCGACCTTTGGGTATTTCCGGTTGTAACCGAGCGGTTTCCGTTTCCGTTTGCGGTTACAGACATGCCTGATTACATCATTACGAGCGTTTAGCTCGAAGGGGCCTGACTTCGTAGTTCTCATTGGTCGGGGACGTTTCCTGGAACGTTCCTTCCCGCTGTGCGATGATGAACCGTTTCGTTTGTCATTAATAGCATTGGTCACTTATTAACTACAGACTACAGACAGTAGACGTGCGTACACGCATGTTCGGTCCGCATCCATCCGGGAGACCCTCCACCGCCTAGCGCGACTGGCGAAGGATTTCATCCACGCTATTATCATAGTAGTAAACGTTACACATGGCAGTCAAGCACTTTCAGTGCGAGTCTCACATACCCGCTATCCCCCACTCCAGGGCGGTACGACTGTCATAAGTGTAATACATACCCCGATCCAACTTGTTGCGTACTGGTAGTATACCGAGTATACCAGGTATTAGGTTGTTTCTTATGTGTGGGCCCGTGCTGTACACCCGCCTTGACGTTTGCGCAGGACGATGTGACAATCATCGAACACCCCGATCTCCAGGACGGCAGCACGGAACCCTGGCCAAAGGAGGTCGTGTCATCTCACGTGCGAGATTTTGTCAAGAAGAGCGGCATAAAAACGGTAGGAGTACGGCCGGGTGACGGTGTGTGTTTAACGGGTTGTGGAGAACGTTCTCGGAAAATGTGGTGTGTGCTTCTGGTGTTGTGGAGAACGTTCTCCGAAAAATCTGCGCGCTTTAGAAAAGCGGTATGAAGTGGAGTTCCATTTTGTTGCAGAGCTCTAGAGCTTTTCTCTGTAGATTCGTGTTTACGGAGTGTTAACCTCGTATTAATATTAACAGTATAATAATACGGCATTTCGCGTTTCCGTGGATTCTCTCCTCGTGTGGCTTGTCTCAAGTTGGCACCTGGTTTGTTTTGCTTCCATTGGTGTTGCACAATGCATGAACACATATTGACTGAAGGCGAAACACGACCATAAATCAACCTATTTTGGTGTCGCACAGACAACCGAACCAATTCATCTTACCGGTACCGGGTATGTCATTTCGCCTTACGGAGCGCGCCTTTTTCCCGTCGGGAAGACCTTAGTATTTATAGTGGTGGGGTTGAACCTTTCCATTGATTATTCTGCCGACCTTTTCGCCGCGGATCCACCACGATTTACTGTCCGACGCAAAATATTTTCATCAACACGGGATATTATACCGTGGAACCCTCCCCCCCCCCCCCGCCCTTGTGCAAAACCCAACGTCGAGAACTCTATGATAGCTGGACGAACGTTGAACGTGTTACGTGATTACTGGGAGGCCACTATTCTCTCCCTCCAGGTTGTCTATTTAGCAGGCCCTGCTGTATTGGGTGCGTGTGCGGATGTGCTATCATACGAAGCTTACAACAGCATTTTTTTCTATACATAGATATATCAGCGCCAGGCGATATACCTGAACGCGGCACTGAGAGTCCCCCCCACCCCCCCTGCTAAACACGTCTCCATTCTTCGCATTTCCCGTTTTTTTCGTGAGCGTATCCGAACGTTCGATGAGTTTGGCGTTTCGGAACCCCCCCCCCCCCCCCTCCCCCCGCTAAACACGCCTCCACTCTTCGCATTTCTTTTTTTTTGTCGTTGTTGCAGATCCTAACCTTCGATGAGTTCGGCGTTTCGGGACACGCCGATCACGCCGCCGTCAACCGCGGGGTGTCTCAATTCCTCCAGCTAAGAGCGCGCGGGGTGGGCGATGACGGCAGCGCTTTGGACGCGTTCTCGCTAACGACCACGGGGATCATTCGCAAGTATTTCGGTCTGCTGGACCTGCCGTTGTCGCTGGCGACGTCGTACCCCCCGCCCCTCGGGGCAACGTTCTGGAGCTTTGACGCGAGGACGGTGTGGAGGGCTATGACCGCGCACCGCAGCCAGTTCGTGTGGTACCGTCGGCTGTTCGTTATTTTTTCGCGATATGCCTACGTGAATACCTTCAGGCGTATGCAGTTGCCCCCGCCCCCGCGGCAGATGGCCCCGCCCCCAGAGGAGTGATTGTGGTGGGTGGGTGGGTGGGTGGGTGGGTGGGTGTTTTTTTGTTTCTGGTGGTTTGATCATTGGTTGTTGATAATTGATTTTGATATTGGTGTTGGTGTTGATATTGGTATTGATTTTGATGTTGACTGATACTGATGTTGACGTTGATATTGAGAGGTGTTATGTATTGATAGTTGTTGAGAGGACCCGGCAGGGGTGTAAGTAGGCGGTACGCTGACAGAGCTACTACCTGTATGCGTATGGAGGATAGTAATGTTGCTCTATAATAAATATACTGGTACCGTGGTATGTGTTAAAACCCTTTTTGCGACTTGATGGAGAAAATATCGGGAAAAAAAAACCCCGACAGTATACATCGTCGGCGACTGTTTGATTGAGGGGTGGTACATGTGGTGTCCGCAGTACAGGGCAAGGAGCCGTACGACTCGGGTGCGGCATGATCATTCTAGTCGTCTGCTGCGCGCTCATACTTAGACTAACGCTGCGGTGGGACACATGCTACGGTAGAGGTGCACCATTAGTATTTGCCTTCTGAGGGTCATCACTTGGGGAGCTCTAACCCTCACGCAAAACGTGATTTTGAGCAAACTGAAAGTTCTATCCGACGAACAAACCCGTGGCCTAGGTAACCATCTTTGTTTTTAGCAAACAAGAATGATAGTCCTAAGATTTTGAGTTAAGGAGCCTCGTCAGACAAAAACAAAAAGCCCTAAAGTGCTACCTCTATCGTAGCAAGCATGGTTAGGGGGGGGGTACCCCCCATTTTCACTACAAGCATAGGCCGCTATTTTAGTGCGAGTGACTCTCTACGTCGTTAAAAACGGACCGCAAACTTTTGTTTTTGGGGCGCTGCCTATCAATTAATTCCTTGGCGAGGGTGCCTGCCTATCGCGGGACTGAAAAACATGTTGCAAACGAATAGGTTAGCCACCACGAGCACGATCTCTAAAAAGTGACCCCCCGTACCGTGTAGAGTTGGACACTACTTGTACACGGTTGATAAGACCAACTGCTGTATCGTTTGTTTGGACGCTATCTTTGGGTTTCGTAAAGGTTTATGAGACTTTTGCGCGGAGGCTGGCAACGCGGCCGGGTCGACGTCGAGCAGAAACACCTAAAGGGCCAGATGAGACGTGGGTTGTATTGGCGAATCGATTGTCACGGTTTCATCCTATAGGGGAAAACGTCATATCAGGAGAGTTGATGCGTTGCGTTGGATGGCATTGTATGCTATGTAACATGCAGAGCAGGAAATCTGGAGGTCTAACCGAGTTGAATTATACCAGGTATGTTTTTGCTCAGCATTCAGTTTCGCCGTGTCCAGTAGTTGTGTTGTGTTTAGCCCTGCGTACATTCGTCTATGGGTAGTGAAGTTTCTGTATGTCTTATGTTTGCGCCCCCTTTTTGGTCCATTTGTTGATTGTGGTAACAGCCTCAGAGGAGATATGACGGCGGTAAACCTGCTGCTAGGCGTCGAAAACGTTGAACGACCAAACTATTGAAGGAGTAGTACCGTTGTGCGCTTTCACGGCTTGCGTGGTGTCCACTTCTTATTTCGCCAGAGTTAGTCACAGGTATCCTCGTTGGTCTTCTTGTTGGTTGGAAGCATTTATCCCGTGAAGTGACTGCTTCGGCAGTATGGACTGCTACATGGCAGTGTGGGCTAAGGACCCCCCTGCTGTGATGTAGGGTTGTCTCTCGTAACGCTTGGATCACTCGTATCTTATATACGCGGTTGGGGAGTCGTTGGTTGCCTCACCCTGATGTTCTTCTGAACATGTGGGGCGAGAGGATGCAAATTTCCTCTTCCTGAGGTACGCAACGCCTCCACAACATTATGAGGGGAGGATACCTTGAGCACTACTATCATAGCCCACTCTGAAGGGCCGTGCATGCAGGTTCACTGGAAACCAGGAGGGAACTATTAATAAGTCTATGAGGAAAATTCTGAGAATGGACCGAAGATGAGGCACTTGACGCATTCTACGATAGAGGTTCAGCATGTTTTTTCTGAAGCTCCTTATTTGAGGAATATTATATTACTCTATACTATTAGTCAGTGATTTTGAGCAAACTGAAAGCGCAATCCGATGAGCAAACTTGTGGTCCATCTATGAAAAAAAAAACATACTGCCAAAATAGTATGACATTCCGACGATTTTGGGTTCAGGAGCCCCGTCATCCAGAAAACAAAAACGCCAAAAAGTGCTACCTCGATCGTGGAACGCGTCACTTGACAATCCACTCACACATTGTTGTAACTTGCAAGGCGACACACCGATTGAACGTGTACAACAGGGCCAATCAGACAATTTAAAAAAAAAAACGAACGTACGGGTACATATCATACGTACGATGAAATTGCTGGATTCGATTTCCCCAATGATTTACGTCATTGCACACATCAGACAGATCATATCACTGCACAGATCACACAGATCTTTTTTACGGATCTGCATCAATCACCTCTACCAGTTTACACGGAGCTGGCCTGTACAATCTGAAATGTCTGTACACGTTTCTGCAGTAGTGATCTGCGGGATGTGGTAAAATATGCTACCAGGTATCGTGTGCGTACGCGGGTTTACAAGGACTTTACTCGGATCTGGGACCATCTGTGTGATCTGTACACTTTTGATAGGGGTGATCTGTAGGAAATGCATGATATATACATATATGTCCTAACCCGATGATCTGTACGATGTAGTTCAGGAAGATCATGATCTGTCCGACGTGTGCGAGTTATAGGGCTTTTGAATGGATTCCCATGGGACACCAGAGTAGGTCGAATGCTCGTCCAGGAGGATACCATATTGCGCAAACCGCTTTGAATGTCCTACGTATGCGAGACGACGGGATGTGTTGATTAATCGCCGTTCAAGGGTTGCAAAAGCCTACCCCCCATACTACTGTACCGTGCGAGTAGTACTAATGGTAAAGTGCCCTCTACAGCCGTGTGACCTCTGGCATCTACCGGCAATGGCTACCATACTACGCAATCGTTACGAATGGACATGTCCATATGTCCATGTACACATCTCCACGTTTCACCTGTTTGTTCCTGGTCGAGGCCTCTTTCGTATTATAATTGATGAATTGCTCAAGATCGCGCCTCCTGGTATTTTTCCCTTCTCGCACCCGTATCTCTCTGATATGATTGCTCAAAGTCCCTCCAGCATATACTGCGAGCGGCGGTATAGTCTGGAGACTGGAGACGTCTGTCCTGTGTATCCGTGTCTCCGATCAATTCCCCAGCCCAGCCGCCTCAAACCAGCAATCAACACAGCCACCCAAACTCCGAACTTCGGAGTACAATCCGATCTCTGAACTCCGATTTCCGAATGCCATATTTCCGATTTCCAAAACTCACAATTTTCGAGGCTCTGATTGGCTCGGTTTCCCCGAAGATCTCGCCGCGTTTCCGTTGCGCTTTTTCGATCCACAATGCAGGCTCTACCTGGTGCCGCCTGTCACTCCCCCGCCAGCTCTTGCTCTCTGCACTCCCCCGCCCTCTAGCTCGGGATTGCCGCCAAGCAGTGCTGCTTGATGTTGAGCTTAGTTGTGAGGAGTGCCCTACACCCTTCTCGTGGCATCATCTCATCGTAGCTGAGCATCGGTGCCTGCCTGCCTGCCTGAGAGGAGAGAGCAAGCGAGACTCCTTCTGCGGTCGGTCGTGCTGTGAAAAAAACAACCAAGACCTCCTCAATACCTGGTAGAAGAACACAAAAAAATGCGGATCGGCCTCGTGCTATCGGTGTTGCTGTCGGTGGTGGCCACGCTGCCCGCTCACGTGCAAGCAGCACCGCGCGTAGGTCCGGGGACTGCATGGATCGGGAAGGGTTTCCGTCGCGGGCAGTCAAAGGCGGACGATAAATCTGAGCCTCCCTCCGCCCAATCTGAGGTGAGAGACATGAGGCGTATGACAAAAAAAAACGTGGCAAGGGCAGAATAAAAATAGATCTAAAAATAAGGCCAGACGCTATGGTAAAACCGATCTTGATTTACAGAACCTTCATTTTGTTTTTTAGACCATCAATACGTACAGTAAACGGATATCGAATCCGTACGAACACAAACTACAGCTGACTATACAGTAGCTTGCCTGGACCCTCGGATCCGTTTCCCATTTCTTATTGCAGTACCCATGTATGTGACTGTCTGTCCGCATGGAAACAAGGGCGCTAAGTTCGTGGAGACTTCGAAGGCATATTGAGCAAGGGTTGTGTTATCAGTGTTTCATGTTTTCAGTTTGATTCTTCGTACCTGGTATATATGTAGCGCATACACAGCACACCATCCCACGGAAACAAATGATTTATAACTGGAAGACGGGGTACGCGAGGCTCTACCTACCGTGCTGTCGCTCTCTATCTGAGATAGGACACCTCTTTCTGCGGACTGGGTCTCAGCAAGAATCAAGACTACGCCGGTCGAGAAACGGTGAAGAGATGCATATTGATCCAGTTCCAGATGTTAACCCTGTGTCCATTGCTCTCTTCCTTTTCGATGGTGCGGTGCACGAAGGCCATAGCCAAGGTGGCGCACCTCGGACAGATCACGATCTAGATCATATAGATCATATAGATCATATAGATCATCTAGGTGATTATGGTAATATTGTGCAGGATCTGTGTATCGGTACAGATCATCCAGCCCAGGAAGCATGTGTGCTAGATTGCGTAGATCAGCCGGCTCTCGCTCGCGGCATCACGATCATGTAGACCAGGGATCTTCTTATCTGTGCCCTGAACGACACAGATTAAAATTGTTGTATCTTTTCGACGTAGCTTAATTCGTATATAGTTTGGGACTAATTTGGCCTCTCTCTGCTGCGACCAGCCAGAGACTCTCACCCAGGGTTAATACTCCCGCGTTGATTATATCTCCATCAACGATGCACCTCGTCGCAGAGAGTAGGCACCCCGTTAATAT
>JBBMKB010093163.1:0-11074 GCA_037833945.1 Alaria marginata
CAACAACAACAACAACAACAACAACAACAACAACAACAACAACAACAACAACAACAACAACAACAACAACAAAATCAGACAGTAGTGGAGGCTATGCACCCGTTTCGGACCCCTCCCCAAATGTGTTCCCAAAACGTCAGAGCTGTACAGTCAAAACAATTAGAGTCAGACTGACGTGAGTGGAGAGCAGTCGTCAAACAACTTGCGCCAAAAGTGTGAGCAAACGGACTCCAGGTAAAGAAGGAGTGTCGACGTACTACGCTGCTGTAATTGAGGCAGAGCACAGAATGGCGCAGGTTGTGTGTGGACGAGAAACAGGTCGACCTGCAGTGCTGCACCACGTGCATGGTTCCCTGAAAATTAAACAAAAAACGCCCCCATCGGGAAACAGGGGTTTTTGTGGAAACCCCTCAAAATCCTCCTCACCGGGGTCCAGAAAAAGCAGCACAGCAGGAGGTACTCGCAGCGACGAGAGAAGACGAACAGGCCCGCCATTGAAGCTGGTGTGTCGTATAGTTATTGGCTAATGATTCAACGGCTGAATTTTGCCGGTGGGAGACGATACACCCCGCGTAGTGCTCCTTGTACCGGTAGGTGAACACGCCCAAGTGACAGACCTTGCTTGGTGGGAGAGCTTCTTTGACTGTCACTGTGCTGCCTATGCCAGCCAACGAAGGTCATGAGGTAAAGTCGAGTGTCTCCCCGACCCAGTGCAAAACAAATTGGAGATTATTACATTGCAGGCGGGGGGAGAAACTCATGAAAATAATTAAAAATCGTTGTGCGACTGCATACCTTCCGTACAGAGGCTGCGTTTCGTGGTCGTTGAGTTTGACGAGGTGGTGTGAGCCGCTGCAGCGTACCACTTTTTAAGTCAATGTTTTGGACGCCTAACGTTCGCGAACCTCTCCACCCCACTAATTGACATACGATGTTACCCCGGAATCAGTAGCACAAGAAGCAGCCGCAGCAGAGGGTGTAGAGTGTAGAGCAAGAATTCGACTCATTGCCATGCAACTGTCTAGAAAACGCGACCCGACACCTGTGGACGTCCTTCGTTCGTGTTACGGTACCCGAACCTTTCCTGCTGTCTACACAAGTGTGCAAATTAGATGTTCTACCGTTTGGCGAGTGTAGAGTTTAGGGGAAGGCGGACATGTAAGGCGTGCGTCCTGCACGAATGCCCATCGATACGTATAGTCGCTACTGGCAATGGTGCGCAGTTTCGCGAGTGCCAATGGTGCGCAGTTTCGAGAGTGGTGTTCCGCGAAGGCAGATCGCGCAGGGTGTAGCGCTCTGGAGTCCCCCTCTTCCGTGTGCCGTCGACGCAGGCTCTTTGGCATTCATAACATACGGTGACCCGGTCGTTGACGGTACCACGAGACGCAGTAACAGACGAAGGAATGGAGGGTAAGCGAGAGCAGGTCAAACCGCAGGTCCCAGGCGACACACACCACCACCCACATAAGGAATACGGTGTAAAGCTGAGCGCGCCGCACCAAGGGGAACCACGTGCATTACGATGTGTCTTAACCCCTTCAGAACCCCGAACCCCGTCCCTATACTATTATCAAGTAATTTGTCCCCAAAAAGGGTTTCCAGTTGTAAAGGGGTTAAGCTGAAACCTTGGTAGGCTCGGCACCCTGTTCCACGGACTCGTATACTGTTTCAACAATGGGTCACCCCATGGCCAGGGTTGCACCTTTTGGGGTAAACATTGATGACCGCGCCGTTTTTGTGTTTTTGTGTTTTTGTTCATTTCTCGAGTAAAAATAGCTGTAAAAGTACTTTTTTCAGCAGAAGCCACACTATTTCTAGTATATAGTTTCGAGGTAAGAATAACGCCTTACGGAAAACGTGATACCTCCTCGAACACAGGTTGGTTTATCGCGATATTTATATGCGAAAAAAAACTTATGTCCACGGCAATCTTTTTTGTACAAGTGCCAGATCACTCAGACGCATGCTTCAATCCGAACAACGCCTAAGAAACTATTGCTGAAAATAGCACCCTGCCATATATTGGTCACCCTGAAAAACGTGCGAGTTCTCGCGCCAACGGTGTTGTTTAACGTTTAACTTCGGCAACAATGCCAACCACTGGTATACCGACCGATGTCAGCCGCTTTTGAAGCCCCGCGTTCCTTGCAGCACGAGAGCAGCAATGTAGTGGAGCTGCAGAATACCAAATTTCAGGAATATCTGTACCGGATGCAAACACATCAAGGAATACACTACTGGGATAAGCTGAGTACATGATTGTACTCGAAAATGTATTGGGCTGAACCTAATCTTTGTTTAAAGCCTTTATGAGCATCCGAACAAGGTGTGGTTCGGGAGGCATCACGTGTTCCCGAAGGCGTGTTTCGTAGCCTCTATTATAGTGGAAAAAACACAAAACAAATGAATAAACGAGAAAAACAACATACGGAGTTACAGTATGGCCGGCGCGGCTCCTTAAGTGAGGAACTTCCGTAAGGATGATAAAATGAAAGTCGAATATATATATATGTTTTATGACTACAGTAGATCATGTGAATGTTGGTCGGGTTGCGCGAAACTCCGAAGTAATGTTTCAGGCGGAATATTGAGCTCCTCATGTTATTTGCTCAAAGCATTATGATCCACCCTACCGTGTAATGACTCTTATGCGTGTTGTGTGTTGTTACGGTACGACACACCAAGTTTTTGTCCTAGGGGCCACTAGCATGATCCATGTTCATATTTCGTGGCCAAAACATATGGACTCGGGGGGAGCCCCGGCTATTTGTCTGCTTGTACTCGCTTACCTCACTATAGGTTCCCACGTGGTACAAGAACGGAGGATGCGTTGAAGTAAACGACACCTGCACTCGGCCAGGTGTATCAAGATCGCGGAAGTTACCTCTCGCCCTGTCCGGCGATGACCTGCGCACGCCGTATGATCAGGAAAACAACTGATGGAGGTACCCCATTGACTGTGTATATACCAACCGCGAGAGGATCGGGTCGGAGTGCACGAACCTACGCCGACCGGGGCTACGGGAAATGTGTCAACGGCGCACCTGCTATGAGAGTTCCAGAAGTACCCGGGAAGCGAGGCGCATCGTGTTCTGGGCGTGGGCTCTCGTTTAGTGGAGGAAATCGAACGTCTGACCGCAAGGGGTATATGGGTGAAACCTTGGCGACGGAGCGGGTACCCGGTATGACGGAAGGGCTAGATAACGAGGAACACCGCCAGCAACAGCGGGTAGCGCGTAAGGAGAAGGTGGACAGTCAAGCGCCATAAATCGCGGACGATCAAGTGTCAGCGTAAACGATCGGCGGGAGGTGCCCCTCCTTCGACTCTTCAGGTTGACCACCGCCGGAGGCAGCCAGCACCCGCAGCGCTAAAGGCACACCAACCGCGATCCCGGAAGAAACTATGCGGTAAAAAATATGTTTGGTGTGCGCCGTCTGCAACCGACATTAAGTACGTTGCGTGCCTGAGTAAAATTCATGCGATGATGGTACCTGTGTGCGTTTCGTGCCATAGAAGCTTGCCCGATAAGAACACGACGCACGCCCGCTGTGAGCGCCAAGCACGGGCCCGCGCTTTCGCGCAAAAGCCTCAAGCTTTTGGAGTTGGAATGCCAGCGGTGGTTGTGCTGCACTTCTAACGCAACGATGGCTGCCTCTGCTACAGGGAAGACTGCTCCTTGACTTTTTCTGTGGAAGTGGAGACAGGCATCGATATATTTCGCCGAGGGGTGATTCATTAACCCACCACTAGAACGGTCGGGGTCGGTACGAGATGTGTCAGGGTCAACCTTAACCAAAGGCAGGGCGAGTGGTTTGGGGTCCAGACCGCACGCGGGCCAGACGTCAGCGAGGCTGAAATATCTGCTGTTCACTGTGTGGGTCACCGACAAAACCACTGGGGTAAGGTCTTCTCCAAGTGGCCGATATCATCCGTAAAAACTGTCTTGTTGATCATCATCCTGCTGGGAATGAGTAGCGGCAGCGTCGTTCCGTATGGTGAGGGAGCAGTATAAGATATACGGTTCGGCAGTTGGTGGGTGGGGGTAACAAATGCTACTTGGTGACCAGGTTTTCAAAATATTCTGCGAACTAAAGGACGGGAGGGAATCGGCATGTCCCAAAACGGCGTCCGCGGCTGGTGTCCGGATGGCCACTGAAACGTGCGCCTCTTCGTGTTCATCTACATTTTGGTAGGCTTCTACCTGCGATAGCCAACTTACCGTTCGGGAAATTGTGCAACGTGCGCTGTCTTTTGATCTATTACCAAAGCCCATATAATTTTCAAAGGGTCGTGGACCTAGCGAAGGGTGTATTACGTTTATTGACAACGTAGCCCTGTTGAGGAGAAGGCGGCGTTTGTTCGAGCTTGATCATAATATCTAGGCGACATCCTTGCTGGAGCGGATAACGTCGAGAAGAACGTCGAGGTCACTCATTTGACCAGTTTAAACTTGCGAAAAGAAAAGATGCTACCTGCCGCTCGACCCCCCGATTACATTGTCTAGCAAGATCGGCGACGTAGGAAGTAAATGAGCGTTACGGTTTTGACCGGAGGCGGCGGGCGGCTGAGGACTAGCCTCTGTCAGCGGGAACCTTGGTTAGGGTGATGTCCGAGCATTGCGACGTCAATATTAATAGAAGGACGCGTTTCCTCATATGCGGCTGCTACCCAGACAAGGCCGCAAACGACAACCACAGAAGCAGCAGGTAGAACTGCAAAGGGAAAATATAAAGTATGTTGTGCAAGTGCAAATGTCGTTATTTCATCGCTCCTCAGCCGGCAGAGTCGTGTCGACCGATAACGCCTCTGCACGCGGAGTTGCGGGGGGGACGGAGAAGAGTAGGGTTTTGGTAACGGGGCAGATGGGGAGATATCTATCCATCTTTTGAATGTGATGGAAGAGTCAGATGAGGATACGTTTGGCTCAATATATATATAGCAGGCGATCCGAACGTCCTACCAGGTTGGTGGCCGAGTGAACTCGACAACTACGACGCGTCAGATGGTAGTTGCGGTTGGCTTTACGAACATACTGATTCAGGGGACCTCGCCCATTGATAGAATCCGACGAAAATACTGACATGAAATGGAGGCTAGAAACAGATCGGCAGCGCGCGCGGGTGCGATGCGGGATTTATCGATGTTTTTTACAATGATAGGAGTGGATAGGAGTTTTAGCTTTACCGTATTATACGAATTAAGCATCCGGCAGTGTTATGAATTTGGCATGAACAGTGTCTGTCGATTTTGCAAAAACAAAAGTTTAACATGAAAACATTGTGGGGCAAGGAAACTGGGTGATAGTTGGTCTAGGATAATAAAACAGATTTGAACGTGGCTGCACCAGAGAGTTCATCCCACTGGCTCCGGCTTCCAGGGTTTCAGTTACCTCGGCGAGAAATAGTGGAAAACGTGGGTAAGATCAAACATCTAGACATCGCCACCGGGAATGTCCTTCAAATATCTTACCGAAGCGTAATTTCCACCCCATGTTGTGTTGGCCTGTTGAAGCATGGTTTCAGTTCTGACGTGTTCTACGACAGAGGTAGCACGTTTTGGCGTTTTTACTTTCTGGATGACGGGGCTCTTTAACCCAAAGTCGTCGCAATGTCATTCTATTGTTGCCAAATGCTATTTAGGTATAGATGGGCCACGGGTCTGCTGATCGGATTGCACTCTTAGTTTGCTCGAAATCGTGTTTTCGGTGAGGCATGGAGCTCCTCAAGTGAAGACCCTTAGAAGGCAAATACTAATACTGCACCTCTATCGTAGAATACATCTTCTGGTCGACCTCGACAACAGCATCAGAGCTAGCGTGTTTTTCACACCATATTTTGTTGTTGGATGGCATTCTATTTGCTTAGTAAAGGGATATAAGTGCAGGAGAATGCACCGGAACGATTGGTCATTTCGCGCTCGATTGTTATCAGTTTAGTATTGGCGTACGCATGCACTACGACCATAGCCTGAGCGCTCCCAAGCTCCCTTCGTTCGAGTCAGTTTAGCATGTCGCGCGCAGGCTGCCTATGTGACAAAGAGTGGGCCCGTCTATCGCTGGCGAGATAACTGCCCGAGCGGGGGTCCAGACGATCATTTGCGGAACCCAATAATATTCTGAGATAGTCATTTCCAATGGCGGTTCATAGCTTCCACCTCGGAGACGTCTTCGTACTCCTTGTTCGTCGTACCTTGTGAGTGTGTTTTGTTTTGTCCCTGTTAACCGTTAGCGTGGCGCTGTTAGCCGTACACCTGAGTTGGTTTCAAATGGTCCCCATATTGTTGTAGGGGTGGCCGCCAAAATCGTCGCGGGCTTTCGTTGGAGAACCCCAATCGTGAGAGGAGCTGGAACCACTGTCACTCGAGCGCCCCTGGCGTCAATGATATGTACGTCCGTGGTGTGGATATGATGACGTAGCAAGGTATCGAAGGTAACACGTAGCGGATACGATGCCCAGCTTTGGCCACAGCACCGGGGAATGACCGGATGGGGCGCGATAAGCGGAAACGACGATTGCAAATTAGTTTAAAACTGGTTTGGTGGGGCCGGGGCATGCAGGGGCTGCAGGTGTGAGGCGAAATAGCTACTGTGATGCTGCCCGTGTAGTTCTATAATGTCCTGGTCGCCTCGTACACTGTTTGCTCTTTGCAATGCGGCTATCTGTTGGCCATGTAGTGTTGGATGTGCGCGTTTGAATCCTATAAAAACAAAGCCAGCAAGGCTTCTCCCACTGGCCGCTCCACGCTTCAAGCAGAAGCCACAGACGCGTTTGTGAAAATGAATGGATATAGGGACCGGCGGAGACGGTCTAGCGACACGACAAAATCGTCCTAGATTTATGACTTGCGCGCAGCGCTTGTGCCACACTGAAGGGGCATGGCCGGGAACTCCTTCCCACGAGCAAACCGTGAAATCGTATTCGAGAAGACATTCGCGAACGCTGTGTCGGCCACACCCACATTTCGATCGCACACATGCCTGTCCAGAGAGACAGCTGAGGCCTCGCGGTCAGCGAGTGCAAACTGCTGGTTATGTTTTGCCGCTGTGACAGCGAAAGGTTCTCCTGCCGATGGTACAATAAAACATATCAACAGACTCTTCATCTTCCACGCTATGCTGGTTGGCAACGGCTGGAAGGTCTTTCATTTAAAATCAGCAGACCGTTATATCTTTGGTGACGGCAGAAGGTCACTATGTGAACGATAGGCCCAAGGCCACGACCGTGAACAGTACGCGTTCTACGATAGAGGTAGCACTTTTTGGTTACTTTATTTGTCAAAAACGACGCTCCATGACATAAAATCATCAAAAAGTCACTTTGTTTTGCAAAACGAACGTTTTGTACACCTAGGCCATGATATAGTCCATCGGGTTGCACTTTTCAATTTTGTCGAAATCGGTTTTCGGGTGGGGTCAAGACCTCCTCATGTCAGGAGCCGCAGAAAAAAGGATGCACCTCTATCGTGGACTGTGTCACAGGTAAACACCGTCTAGGCTCCAATTTCCAGGAGTATAGAGCTGGGCCTCCCAGTACAATCAATCCTGGGACAGAGCGGTTAGGGATGACCGGGTCGTCAAGCAAATCGAAAAACGCATGCGACATGGCCGCATCTGGTCGTCGTCAGAACAGCTAACTCCAATCGTATCGGCCTGATTGATCACAGTTGGATATGTAACGTCACCGCACGAGGGGCTGCGTGATTAGATCTTCCGAGTTGGCGAGCGGGAGCCGTGAAAAGAGACAACAGCGTCTGGAGTTATAAGCAGCTCTCGGCGATAACTCATTGGATGGTGACGTACGTTCCTCGTATATCGTCTCCCCAAACATCAAAAATAATTATTTCACACTAATCCCAAGTCATGTTATCCTTCGAACATCAAAAATAATTAGTTCATTAATTTGCCGCCCCCCCAGACTTTCGACGGTGAGTTATATTATTTCTTAGCGCCCCCCGTGCAGCAACGTTACATTGCCCACACTCAATTACCTGTTACTAGATCGTATTATTTGACTTATCGTGGTATTGCCAGCTCTTATCGTCTTCTTCAAACATCAAAAAGGAAAAAAAAAAAATCACCCCCCCTCTTTATGTATATCGTCTCCTTCAAACACAAAAACACAAAAAGTAATTTCCCCCCCCCCCCGCTATATATATGTTCCAGAGTGTGAACGGCGGTGTCGACCAAAGTAAAAACCATGGTATCCGCCGTTTAGTCCGAGCGTGGTAAAGTCATCGCGAACACCGTTTTTTTCTCTTTGGTCTTGATAGTGACGGAAACAGGTACGCTTGTGTGCGCAGGCTGTTTAAGCATTACTACGGCTATCGCGCGGTATTTAACAAAGGTGAAAATGGTTCCGATACATTGCCGAGAGAGGATTCCGCGCGTGGGAAAACGTATGAATGAAGCCTATATCACTGGTATACTTCTGTGGGGTTCTACTTCCGATATTTCTACTGCACGAGGATTCACCAGAGACGCTAGCTGGGCACAAGAGCGGATCTTAAGGCCTAGAGGCGACCTACAAGGGGCGGAGGGGCTAGAAGTAGGCTCTGAGGACGTGGCCTGTAAGGTGTGCACCGATCGCGCTTGGGCAGGAACGAACAGGCGGCATTTTATTCCAAATGTATCCGACAAAAGCATTTCGATGCAAAGGGAATAGGTGGCCGGTGCGAACATGTTATGTACGCACTGTGGTCAATCATACTTGACGATGAATATGGACCCTTGTTACGAAAGAGGTTCACAATTGTTTTTCGGAAGCTTCTCACTTCAGGAGCTCCATACCTCACCGAATTATGTTTCTTTAGCAAACTGAACGTGCAATCCGATGAACAAACCTGTGACCCATTTATAAAAACAAAGTATATTGCAAACATGGAACGACATTCCGACGATTTTGGGTTATGGAGCCCCGTCATCCAGAAAATAAAAACTCCAAAAAGTGCTACGTCCATTGTAGAACACGTCTGAGGTGTGGCATCGAAACCCTCATCCCATCCCGTGCGTCAAGCACGGCAAAGTCGTCAATCGATTGTGAGCGCACCAGCCGCACGCTGCTCAGGCGGGGCAGAAACACGAGGGAGCTGATCTCGATACCACTTCAGTCCGTAGACGTTCGGAGAAGGAGAGAGCGTCATAAATCTATTATGGTCCATTAGCCCCCGTGTGTTGTGAAACCGCTTCGTCTAGACACAAACCATGAGTATCTGTGATTTGCACTCAAGTTCAATCGTCCTCAAAATAATTTCGGTTTTGCGGGACGCTGTGAAGAAGGAGCCTGCGTGGCGTCATACCAGCCTTCGGAGGTGAGCTGATACGATCGAGAGGTCATAGAGAGTAAGGTCGCAGTAGTTCCCGTGCTTTCACGAGAGATCGAAGGTGCGCGAAACGGAACCGCACCTACTTGCAATCTCAACGCAGACGTCGAGACAGCATCAATCCCTATACCAGTAGCAGCGAAATGCAAAAGTTAGAACTAAAAAGACACTATAAACAGCACAAACCGAAACTTCAGATGAAAGCAAACCCAAACGACCGAACGTGCTGCTGTCGCAGTCAACGCCAAGGTAAGGCTTCTGTGCGTCAGCGGCAGAACGTCGGGTTGCACGGCATCCAGACGGGGTCTACCACTATCGCGTGCGATCCCCCTACGAGGCGTAGAAGCCAACTTCTACCTGAGCGAGCTAGTAAGTACCTTATCCTAAAACCAAACAGCTGAACACCTGAAAAACAAATCTCATAGATACGTGGATGTGACGTTGGTGCGAGTTTAGTCGAATTCTACCAACCCGAAGCATTATTAATCAACTTGAACGTGAGTTATGTGTGTTGATTGCCCTCGAAATATATAGTGACATTTAATTTGGACATTTTCGACTTCAAAAAAGAGACTTGGTCGAGCGGTTAGTTTACGTATCTGATCAGTAAATATATGATATGTGACATGATATTTGACAACAGCCATCAGTATATAGTGGACTGCTTAAGTATACTGGGCGCGATCGTCTTAAATGCACGGACTTCAGTGTTTGAGATCGTTCTGTCGTTGTCTAGGGACCTTTTCTGGGATCAACCATGGCTCCGGTAGGGGGGGGGGGTATCCCTTTCTCACGGTGATCGGGTTTGAGCCACTCGCTGGAGTGACTCTGTACATGTTAAGTCATTTAATTGACGCAGCGTAAGCAACCGTTCCATGTGGGTTTTATATCCATAAACAAATCGGTGCAAGATGTACAAATTTTAAACAAGAACAGGGGGGTCACTACCGCGAGTGACCTTTAGCCATTGCTAAAAGAGGTCCCAACAGCGTTAGGGCTAACCTCGCTACCGCAGCTTTGGTCGTTCGCTCGCCGAGAACAGCGTTAGGGTTAACCTCTCTACCGCAGCTTTGGTCGTTTGCTGGCCGAGCTTAGCGAGCAGGATCGCGAGACTTCCCAGATGGCGGCGGGTGATATTGACGGGCAGCATAGCAAGGGCGGGCGCTCTGGCGCCGGCAAACTGAGCCCACAGATAAACCTGCATCGGCCACGCAAGTCGAGACGATTCACTCGTCACAAAAGCAGAATACAAACACTGCTGATAACGCCTCTGGACCACTCTTAGAATCGAATACAAGATTGTCTTACAGAGGTGCCCGCACGAACACTAGCACAATAATTAGTATTGCCTGATGTTGCTTTTCTAGCCGACCTTTCTATTCAGTATGGATCGACATTGCCTTCCGTAAAATTGTTCTGGTCACCCTGTCAGCACGCAGTGGGGTCATACGCCTGTACCTCGAAAGAGGAAACATTTTGAAAAACGCGCGGCCCAGGTATGACGCAGCTTGCGAAGATGAGCATAGACCACCAATTTGATCCAACTCACAGGAGACGTATTCCTAAAATATTTTTATCTATGGTTCTCCGTCACGAGTGATGAAAAAACACTAGCTAAAATTGAAGCAAAATCCTGTATAATTCCGCATATACACAAACAAACTGCCGCCTGCCCGAGGGTGTACGCGGATCTGAACTCCAGACACCCCACTATCCCCCCCCCCCCTATCCATGTGTGTTGATTGCCCTCGAAAT
>JBBMKB010093174.1:0-23159 GCA_037833945.1 Alaria marginata
CGACACAGAAGGACGGAGTGGGGGATGACGACACAGGGGGGGGGGGGGCTACACAGAGGAAGGCGGGGGCGGAAGGAACACTGGCGTTCGGGCGTTCTACGCACTTGGGAGGGGGTCGGCCACTGCTGGATCGTGAAGGCATGGGCGAGGGCGCGCAGGGGAGGGTATTATCATGCCTTAAGATGCGCGTAAAACTGCCGCTTCTTTCTTCTTTCGCATGACAAAGCAGTCTAAAGAACGCCATCAGTCGATTTTTTACAGGTGAAACGATACGTGGGCCGTGCCGAAAGCGAGGCATGACACGGACCAAACTGTTCCTGCGCGTCGATTCTTGAAGCTGAAGTACGTCAGCTGGTGGCGGCAGCGATGTACATGGGCGATACGAAGCTGGCAAGGGTAGAGGAGGGGGGGAGTCGCCAAGAGCTGCCCCAAAACAATAAGACAGCAGCAGCAATAACAATAGTAGCAGCAACAGCAACAGTATATTCAGCGGCAACAGTAGCAGTAGCAACAGTAGCAGTGCAGCGCTCACCTGCACGGGTAGGTCGTACAAATTATCGAACACCGGGGACGGTTGGCAGTAAATCCCCTTCTGAACCAGGTTCCTCGCATCGGGGACGAAGAGAACGACCCACCCCGTCGACCTGTACCCACAATACACGCCACCAACCAGGGGGGGGGACCCAAAACGTCAAAAAGTGGCAACAGGAGGGCGGAACCAAACGGCTCGCGCACACGCCGACAAACCGGCAAGTGCTCTTTTCAGCACGTAAAACAGACGCGACCCGCGACGTTAAGCTCTCGGGTCGGATACACGTAGTGTATAAAAAAGCTAGGCGAACCGCTCACGGGCTGAATTCGGGTGTTTGGGCGCACGCTTCACCACAAGCAAATTATGTGGTCGGCCACATCTATAGACAGCCCTGGCGCTACAAAACATGTATAATATTAAATGTAAAGCGAGACCTACTGCTGTATCACGTCACGTAGATAGAGCAACTACCTGCAGAGAGAGAACGCATGGCCCTCGTAAGTACGCTTACACCAGGCAGCTCACCTGGCGTGCAGCACGATCTGGTTCAGGACGCAGCTCTTGCCGGAACCCCTCCTCCCCGAGAGCAGGTAAGAACGCTATCCAATAAAAACGAATAGGCGCATCGCAACGGAACGCAACGCAACGCAATATTAGGGCAGATGGCCGGGCAGAACGAACATTCAACCAGCGGGGGTTCATTCGCCAAGAGGGTGATACTTGCAAGGGGTGGTGGCTAGTCCGATTCAAAGAGAGGGTCCAAGCACAAGTGACAGTAGTCATCCTGATTCATCGAGAGAGTCCAAGCACAAGGGACAGTAGATAGCCTATGAAAGGCCCAAGGTGGAGCTCGCGGGGGTGGGGGGACTCACGCTTGTAACGCCCACCGCAAGGACGGGCTGCGGCGACAAACGGCCAGCGGATCGACAAAAAACCATCTTCAATTTATGTCAAGATGAACGCACCTGACCGGGCCTAACTCCCACGCGTGCCACGCCCTTGAGAGGCTTTCGTTTCGACTCCGCCAGCGCCTTCATCTCGCCCCAGATAGGTCCATCCCCCAGGACCTTTTTCTCCTCCACCCCTTCTTCGTCCGCGGTGCCCCCCTGCCCCTCAACATGCAATACCGCTGCCGATGGAGCTGCGGCCGCCGACGCCGCCGCCTCGGCCGCTTCTGCAGCCGCTGCAGCCGCCGCCGCCCCCTCAGCCGCAGCCGCCGCAACGTCGCCTATCTCCCCCCCTCCCTCCTCCTCTCCTCCACCTTCTAGCTCTCCCCCCACGCCCCGCTTCTGCGCCAACGCAGAGTACACCTTGCTGGTCGCCTTCCACTTCTCGCTCCCCGTTCCCTCAATACCGGTCGCTCCTGCCTCGGCGAACCCGTCCAGGGACTGGATCAGCGCGTCGGCGGCTTCCCGGCGGAGCAGCGCCGCCGAGGTGCCCCAACTTGACGCTCGCTCTAGCGCCCCCTGCGCGCCCCCCGCTAGACCCTCTGGGAAAATCTTCTCCACCTCCTCCAGGCGGAAGTTCACGAAGTCCGTGTACTGAAAGAGAGATATCGTTGAAGGGGTGGGGTGGGGTGGGAAAATGAATGCGCGGCTTGTGCTGCGATGCCTTCCGCTCGAGCGACAACGGTATCATATTACGAATGGTGGTATCGTCCTCACTGCTGCGACTCAAGACATGTAGTACTATTGCTGCTGCTGCTGCTGCTGCTGCTGCTGCTGCTGCTGCTGCTGCTGCTGCTGCTTTATGTACAAGTTTCATGTATAAATATCATAGGAAAAGTGGAGAGCTGTCACTCAATCGCCCCGCTGCTGCCGAGTGCTGAGAGTCGAGTACCGAGAGTCGAGTACCGAGTCCTCTGAGCGCAATGAGTGAATAACGAATTCCCTCGCTATGATCATATTGCGATGCTGGCGTTGCTGGAGGGCACCACCGTGCCTTTTCCCGCGTGTGTGGTCTTGTGTGACGGCCTGGTGCACAGCTCATGGTATCCTCTAAGTGCTAGGTACTCCGTATAATATTGACAGCATTTGTTTAGTTGTGCCTTACGCGCGAATATGGCGTAATGCGAGGTTGTTCTTGTAGGGTGGGCGGGGAGGGCTCCCAGCACTTGCCACGACATGCACAGCAGACCTTGCGCGCGAGTACGTTGTTCCTGCAGAAAGGGATATCGTCACCTGACAAGACATGCACAATCAACTTCTACGCAACAACTTATAGCAACACACAAGGCAATCGTGGAACGAAAACAAACCCACACCTGGTCCCCGTCGTCCAGCCTCGCGAGCCGGTCCTCCTTCGTCTCCCCCTCGAAGCCTTCGAACCCGGCGTTGGAGTCCAAGCCTTCTCCGCCCTCACCCTCCTCTCCCTCCGAGTCCTCATCTCCCTCTTCGTCTTGGGAAGCTTTGGCGTTCGAGGAGAACAGAGCAACGTTGCGGCCTAAAGGATCGCTCCCTAAAAAAGATGGAGAAGAATAGTTCCTGTAAGCGGAGGTCAGCACTCCTACCGTAGCCTCATGCCTGCTTCTACTGCTGACACGGCCCACATCGGTACTGCTCTTGGAAGAGAGGCGTGCGAGCAATCGCAGCCTAGAGTTGTTGGTGCTAGGACGGGCTGGGATGATGGTGGCCTGAAGCTGGCTGCTACCACTGCCATTGCTGGCGCAGCTGACCAGCCCACAGAGCTGGTGCTGGCCGGACACTAGATGAGCACCACGTTCCCTCCCTCGTGCCCGAAGAAGTCCAATCCTCATCGCCATGGCTGACACAATTGCACTTGCAACCGCAGTGTTCGGTGCTGCGATGGTCAGAGGCGCAGGAGGTACGGGGTTTCCACAAAGAAAAAAGGCGTTTCCACCCGGGACTGTTCCTCGGCACCCAAAGTGCGCTGTTCTGCCATGTCGCACCAGATGAGCTGCGTCTGTGCCAGGAGCAACCAACTACAGGGAGAGCCTGTCACGCTGTAGGCACGAACAAGGGCCTGGCCCTCACAGCCCCAAATTAGGATTTTCTCCGGTCTGCGGCCGAATATATTCGGCGGTCGGGTGTTGACCAAGTAGGCAGACTTCGAGAGTACAGCACGAGCAAGTAGCAGACAGCAGCACAGAGCATTATGTCGATTGCTCCCATCGCGCAGTTCTTCATCCTCTCGCCGCGTGGGGACACCATCATCTCCAAGGACTACCGCGGTGATGCCGTCGCAGGAACCACGGACACCTTCTTCCGAAAGGCGAGTCCAAAAACAAACAGCATGTCAGGACTGTCGCATCGTATATATTATAGAACATCTCAAAGGCGGAGGGATCCGATTTTGCTCCTGCTGTGGGCAGCAGCAGTATCAGATACCACCGAAACGTTCTTCATTTACACCTCCCTTCCCAAGCTCGCATAGCTTTCTCTTCGCCATTCACAAACCGTCATTGAATTAATCATGGTGGTCTCTTGTTGGTGCTTTATAGCTGCACAACGCCCAGAACGCGGCATCATCTGGGCGGCCTACCCTCGTTTTGCGACATTTTGTTCTTCTGTGAGAAGGCGCCCTTCTTTTACAGGACAGCAACGGTTCGAGGTGGTAGCTTGTAGTGAATGTAGGGTGGGCGCTTGCTGCAAGTATCCCACCCTGCTGCTGACTGACCTATGCACCTCGCCGGGCACAGGCAGGCAGGCAGGCGCCTGTCCATCCCCTGGTGTCGTACTCGAAAGGAGCTCTCTGCAATCAGGTACAGAGTACTGCTGATAATTGTCATACGGCACGCACCTGCACCTGTACTGTTGTAGTGCTTCGCCTACGAATCGAACTGTCAGCAGAAAGGGCTCCCTTTCCTAGGAAAACACGTGCGTCTCTATTTCCGAAAGACTGGAGGGTTGCGAGTGTAAGACGAGAGTAAGACGAGAGTCGAAACCACTCAGCGGGGCTGCGGTGCTGTAGACTGATTTCGACGGGGATAGGAGGCGCTGCGCTGTGGCGCTCGACTGTACCAGGCGTCTCTACTTGTGGAACGCTGTACGTAAAGACATGCCGCCGGGAAAACACCAAGAAACGCCCGTTCTGTTGTTAGAGTTTCTCCTTGTCGTCGTGAGAGCGCAGGAAGGCAGCGAACGAGCGAAACACGTGGTATGTATGTACCCACGGTATCGTGTACCGTCAAGGGCACGCGCAGCTGTTACGGTACGGTACTCTGGAACCAGAGTAGGTCGGCGGAAATAACGAAGTAACGAAATAAGCATGGGCTCATGTGCTGTATGCTGTAGTAGAGGGTAGGGGCTACGTGAAACGACGCACGAACAGACCGTTTAATGTGAAAGCCAGACCCCTGAACCAATATGACTCATATTGTTGGAAACCCGTCGTGATGCACAGAGTAACTGCCTGTTATATTAATTGTATTCGCAGATACCAGGTACCAGGTATAAAATAAAAACCGAGAACCTACCGGGGCGTAAAGTATCTCTCATCAGTCCTATATATATGATGCGTAGCCCCTCACCTGAACAGTCACTGGCGATGTTTGGCCGCTCTGGTGTTGGCTGCTGACCAGGGTCGCACTTCCCACATTCAATATCGCCTCGAGTTGGACGGCGGCTCAGCGAGCGAGGAAACTGCTGTGCTGTTGCTTCCTTCTCCGTTGCCTATAAACGATGAGCGGCAAGCTACACCAATACTTATCATACATATAATAGCACTGCTCTATCGTGTTGGCCGCTCAGTCATTAGAACCCATGCACCTAGCCGTTCATTGTTGGAATACCAATGTTGCACACGCGCACCGCGTTCTTTCACTCGGCTAGACCCGTTGCCCTCCTACGGGAAGCGATCGGTCTAGGTCTGGGGTTCTTCGGTTTCGGTCGAGGCGGTAAACACCACTGCCGCTGTATAATAGCAACGCATTCCATGGCAGCTTCCAATGCCTAGTATTAAAGCTTTCGCTCCTTCGATGACGCTCCTCGACCGCTGGAAATTGCAGGTAAAGTTTTGGGAAGGCGGGGACCCGCCGCCGTGCTTCACAATCGACGGGACGAACTACATCTACGTCCGCAAGAACGGCCTGCTGTTCGCTGTGACGACACCGTGGAATGTCTCCCCGAGCATGCTCCTCGAGCTCCTGAACCGTCTGGCCAAGGTTTTCAAGGACTACTGCGGAGTGCTCTCTGAGGTTGGTGACGACGTCACGAGAGAGCGCTACTGTTTTTGAGATTTTTTGTTCGCGGGAAGCACTACTCAGTGTGTGGTTGTGCGTAATTGACCCCTACACGCCGTCATCTTTGAGCTTGCGCGTATGTTTCCCGCGCTTTCGATTTTGGCGAGGCCTGGGACTGCCAAGCGCGTGCGGTTTCTTCCCTTTCGACGTCGGAGAAGCCTGCGTGTTCAAAGCTTAAGATTTGCGGAGCATAGCCGCAAAGCGCTCCGCCAAAGCGCGGACCAACGTGAAGAGTGTGCTTTTGTGTCATATTTTGGATACGTTCCAATACATAAGCTTTGTTGATACATACTAGGAGTACTTTCTTTGCGGGCTTGCGGTATGCCGGCGGTCCGTAGCACTCTCGTCTTTTTTTAACTACGGTGATATGCAGCAGTATTCAATATATGTGCTACTCTTTCAGACTGGGCGAGTGGGTTCATGGCTATGGGTACTTGCCATGTTTTTTGGAGTTTTGAGTTTTGTCTTTTGGACCATCGCGCTTGCAACACACTCCAGCATGTGATGCTGCGTATACCTAGTAATTATTGCCAGGGCATATGATATCTACATATGCCGAGCCCGTAGTTTTCCTTCGCGTTGCCTAGCAAGTGAGCCCACGGCATCGCTCACTGCTCACCCACTACCGCTTCCCATCGCCCGGCGTGTGGCTATCCCAAACTGAACACAGGAGGCGATCCGCAAAAACTTCATCCTCGTCTACGAGCTCCTCGACGAGACCCTAGACTACGGTTACCCTCAGGGCACCAGCACCGAAACGCTCCGGAACCATGTCCGGAACGAGCCTATCTTGGTGGATTCCGCCAAGTCTTTGCGGCTACCCTCGGTGAGATGCGGTATGGATGGCGGGTTTGCTTCATTTCGCTGTCCGCCTCGGCGCGTTTCTGAATGCTTTGAGTAGGCTGGAAGTTGGGCAAAGGTGTCGGTCGTTGCCTCGCGTGCGTGCGTGCGATGGGTATGTAGGCCGGGCGGGTTGTAGAAGTGCCCGGATGTCTGTAGTGTGTATTATTAGGGGAAAAGTAAACGACAGCTGTCGACGTAGTAGTCAACTGACTGCAGGTTTTACCACGATCGCCCGCAACAAAAACACCACCAGCTAGCTCTCCGGTGGGATACAAAAACCAGTCTAAAAAATCAGCGCATAAATTGGATATACGAGTACGATACTATTAATAGTGTCTTGTCGCTGAGGCTTTTGCCTGAATGGAGCAATACTGAAGCATTTAGCTCACAGTGTGGGGGTGAAATAATTAATGGGCTTTCTTGTGCGAGGGAGGCGATAAAGGTGCGGGGTCGTCGCCCACCGTTAGCCCAATTTCGAACGGGGTGCGGTTTTCCCTCCACTCTTTCCTGCTGCTGTTTTTTTTAAAATCAAACCACGTGTGTTTCCAGGCACTGAAGACGAAGACCGCTCCGTCTTCTTCGGTGCAGAAGCCGGTGGGGGGGGGCGGCCAAAAGAGCGGAACGCAGAGAAACGAGATATTCGTCGACATCCTCGAGAGGCAAGTACATGTCCTTGCTTCATACCAGGTAGTTTGTTTGTTTTTTTGCAGCAAAACAGACATCTTGTGTCTCAGCAAAAATGCAGAGGTGGATTCAATAGACCACTTTTAGTAAGCGAGTTTTACCGTGATCGATAACCGCTCTGGTGGCGACCCCCCCCCCAGAAATATTGTTGTGGATCTTCGGCTTTGGTGCACATGGTCTATAGATCGAAGAGTGCTTATAGGTTTCAGCCACTCCTTTCCAGTTTCAGCTGCGCTGCGTTCTGGGTGTCGAACTACTTGGAATTTGAGATGGATAGGGTTTGCAGTGGTAAAATAGCTCTGCCGTGCGGGGTGAGAATCCACACTGCGTCTATGGTTGATTTTGCACTGTTTCGTTTACATTTTTGTTGCACACTGCTGTCGTGGTGCTGTACCCCGGGGGCTTGAACCCAAACTCCGTGCCTCGAGCGAGGGGGGCTCTGGCATGTGTTTTTTCGGTCAGACTTGCGACGTCACAGCAGTGCCGGTGCGTGGTTTGAGTGAACTAACGAAAACAAATTTTGCCCCCGTCGTCGTATGTACACAACGCGCCCGCTTGCAGGTTAAGCGTGCTATTCAGCCAGAGCGGACAGGTGGTCAACAGCTCCATCGACGGCTGCATACAGATGAAGAGCTATCTCAGCGGTGAGTTGGCTGTTTCGGCGCTCGACCTCTCACACGAACTATTTCGACTCTTAAAAGCGCGCGTCTTTGTGACCGTGAAGCAACACTCAACCGCCCACATCAAAAGCTGAAAATATTAGTCAGCGGGTACTGGTAATTGTCGCGTGTGCTGCCATGCCCGGGCGACATGTGCGCTCGGGCGTCGGAGAGCGATACCCTGTCGCTGTCTCGTTTTTTTTCGTGTCGTGCGCGACGTAGCGGTGGCGCTCGCTTTGGACAGTTCAACTACCCTGGAAAAGCTGGGTTTCTCGTCAAACGGTGCGTGCAAAAAAAACACATTGGCTCTCTTCAGACGGCGGGGTTTGGTTGTTTGGGGAGCGCTCCCCGTGTGGAGGGCGCCGATGAAACGGGCGGTGGAACACTGCTCGTCGCGCAGACTAAGCCAGCAACACCTGGCGTGACATCATACGATTTGATACACTTTGTGTCACGCTAAATCTATCGTTGATCGGGCAATTTCCCGGCAATACTGCTATGAATAAAAAAATGGCCAAAAGCCATCTCAGCTCCCCCCCCGCCCCCCCCCCTACTTCACTATCTTGTATGCGCTTGCCCCTCAAACTTGAGCCAGGCAACCCGGAGCTCCGACTAGCGTTGAACGAGGACCTTGTCGTAGGAAAATCGAACGCCTCATCCAGCTTCGGTTCCGTGGTATTGGATGTGAGTCCCCTCGAGAGCAGTTTTTAGGGATAAGTGGATGGAGGTAGTCGGTTGAGAGGACGACTTTTCTTTTTGGTCCTGGCTCGGCGTTGCGATAATATTTGCGTCCGTGAGCGTGGGGGCGGTGAAAACGCCAGCCATTTGTAGTTGACCGCTACCCCGTGTATGCCTGGAATCCGCCGCTATTTTACGAAACCCGCTTTGTATTGCGCCGTTAAGTTGAAAAACGCGTTGAATGCTTCACCCCGTATGTGCCTGGATACTCCCTCTGTTTTACTATAAATTCGCTGTCTGATGCGCTCCCGCGTGTTCGCAGGACTGCAACTTTCACGAGTGCGCCAAGCTAGATGAGTTCGAGTCGATGCGTCAGCTCAGCTTCACCCCGCCGGACGGAGAATTCGTCCTTTTGAACTACCGCATCAACGCGGAGTTCCGGTGCCCCTTCCGGCTGTTCCCTAGCATCGGTGACATCGACCCCTACAGGTATGCTTTTTTTGTTCGCTTTGTGCGCGCGCGCGGAGCCGCAAAGGGCACCCCAAAGACTGTGTGTGTCCTTTGTGTGTAAACCGATCCCTAGTCGGCACACTTGACCCATTTTCCTGCTGCAAAAATGATCCATCTTTAATCCTACGTAGTTTTGTCCCTGCCCAAAAAAGAGGGGGGTTTTGTAACGGGGATAAGAAGCGACGCAAACGAAAGAATTTATCGCTTTTGGAGGAGCGGTAGGTTGCTGGGACGGGGCTGGGACGGGGGTGTCTGCGCCTGTGCTCGTGCCCACCGTTCACATTGCGGGCGATCTCGCCTTGCACACGCGGGGATACGCTACCCATGCCGGTGTAGGCCCACGCTTTGTTGGTCTTATCACGTTTTTGTTGCGCGGTGCACCTCAAATCTCCTTTGCCTGAATCGAGCGCTGAGTAAGGTAACCCTCTCGGTGCATCTGTCCATCCGAGATGAGCACCGTGCGGTGTGTGTCCATATAGCAAGTTCCTGCTTTTGATGCTGTGTATACGGTAGAACAGTGGTGATGTAGCGCTCCACCGACATGTCTGTCCGCTTGTCCGCGCCACAAGTACCTAAACCTCACCTCCTTTTTACGGTTGCGTCGTTGTTCCGCCAGGATGGAGGTGGTCGTGATTGTGAGGGCCGACATGCCGGAGACCGCAGCCGGCGCAAATGTGGTGGTACGCGTGCCCGTTCCGAGGAACGCCGTCAGCGTCAGCTCAGATGTTAGTGCACCGTTGGGTCAGGTGTTTTTCGGATGTTCGTCAATTATTCGTCGTCGTCGTGTTATTGGTCAGGTGTTTGTCGGACATTCGTCAAGTATTCGTACGTACATATTTGTTTTAATCGAACTCACAGCTGACGTATTTGAAGTAATTTGATAAATAATTTGTTTTTTTACTTGTATCAGGTATACGTCAGTGTTATATATTGAATGTCGTCATTGGATTGTTGTGTCGTTCGTTCGTCGGAGGACTTATCTTTTAATCGCCAGTTTGTTTTCACGGATACTGAAATATACTGTATATGGCGTGCCTGCTACACCAGTATTTGGCGAAGACGTCCATCTCGCGCGGGCTGAGTCCCTCTTGGAGCCCGTGATAGTGCGGTACCGGTATATATGATTGTATCACACAAAATGATTGGGCGGTGACGTGCATTTTTTCACATGGAACACAAGATGGTGTCTTTGTTGTATTGTCGCTCTCTCTTCGCCTTTTTGGCGGCATGCAGGTGGAGGCAAGGGTGCCTGGACAGACGGCAGAGTACAGCGCCACGGAGCACCGGGTAAGACCGTGGTGTCGAGTATGTCTGTCTGCGCGTATGTTTGGTATAGCTTACCTTGCATGTGTTATATGTGTGTACATACCAGATACCAGGTACCAGGTATGTCCTTATCACGCTTTTTGCAACGCGCGTAATATCCCTGCTAGATCTTTGTTTGGCCCGTCCCGGTGTTCATGATATGTGGCGAATTGCCGTCCTCATCACACCTTCATTGGTAAAGCGACGCCAAGCTCGCCGACAACCGAGCCTAAGCTTTTCACGTCCCGTGGCCTGTGAACCAGCGAGTACGTACTGAATGGAGACCGCTCCTGTGTTGTCATGTGTTTTTTGTAACCTCGCTTTCCCCTCTTGATGTACGTGCACGGCTACTTTTTATGAAAGGTGGTTTGGACGATCAAGAAGTTCCAGGGGTCTTCGGAGCTGACGCTACGATCTAAGGTCACTCTTCCCACGGTTGTAAACGCCGCCAGCCGAAAAGAGGTGCGTATGGTTTGGTTTTGCACACACGGGCAGCTTTGAAATCGCTCTGCAGCGGTATAAGACGCGATACCACTACGCTTACGGCATACTACTCTGTCGGCTATATGACGACTGCCTGGTATTCACATGTAGGCCAAAACGGTGCTTACATTTCCGGGCAGAGTAGTATGCCGAAGTCCCATGAAGTTGCGGACGTCGTCTGGTGTGTTACCGTAATCCGCACGAAACCGCGGCTCCATTTTCTTAGCAAGAGTCCAGGCACGTGTTGTTTGTGTGTTTGTTGCGACGTTTGCTGACTTGGACGTGTCTCCTTTTTTTTTGTCTGCTCGTGTTCGATTGCGCTTCGAGCAGGTCGGCCCTGTGTCTATGCAGTTCGAGATCCCGATGTACAACGTGAGCAATCTCCAAGTGCGCTACCTGAAGATTGCGGAGTTCGCCAAGTCGTACAACCCATTCCGGTGAGAGAAATCATCTGGCGGCCTATTGTACTGGTGCTGCTGGGCACTGAAGGTGTAAGGAGATGAAGTGCAAGATATTTCTTCGCGTGTTTGACGTTCACCGCGCTATGTATAGGGTACAGTACGCAATGCCAGAGTATCAGAACCCTTAAGAAACTCTTGTTAGGGACGAGGCTAAAACCCTTGGCAGGCAGTGCCCTACAGTATGCCAGCATAGAAAATGATATTCTTATGTTTCGTGCCAAAGCCCAGCAACCGTTTCTTAACCCTCGATTTATTAATTGCTGTCGCGTACTGTAGCCCTATGACCACCGCAACGCGCCACGTCCCCGGTCACCCTCCCCCTAGCGCCTCTTTTCTGGTTCGCTGTGTGGGCCATCGCATGCGACGAGAGGGAAGTCACATGATTCCGCATATCCTGCTCATGAAGATGAGCCGCCGTCATGGGGCGTTGCAGCACTATCTAACAAATCCCTACGTAAACACTGTGGGCCGGCCTTGATATACCTCTCCGGATGCATGCGTCATGTTTCGCGAGCTATGTACTGGTGCAGCGTCGTGGCTTCGGCTTGTAGCTGCAGCACGAAACGGATTGCTCACCAAAGACGACAGCCTCTTCCCGTGTTTGCCTATTTCGCCTTCGAAGGCGTTTTCTCAAACTGCTCCCTGCCCTCAAATCGCTTGCTGCCTCCGAATCGCCCCCTGTCCTGAAATATTTTTCTCGCAGATGGGTCCGATACGTGACGCAATCGTCGTCGTACGTGTGCCGAGTATAGTACTCGGGCGGGGGGATTAGGCGTTTGGCTTTACAGGGAGGGGGTGGAGTGGCGGTGTCCCACTCCATTCGTCGCTGCTACGAGTATTAACAGGCGGTAGGCCATATGAGCCTGTTAAGTGGACGCAGGAGTAACGCTTAAAGCGTGGCTGATGCTCGGTTTCGTGGTATTTTGGCGAGATGCAAGTGCAAGGCGCCGTGCGAGAGGCCGAGGCTTGTCTGGTCTCGGGGCACGCGCAGGGCAGCTGCCGTAGCGTAGGGTACGAGAAAGCTTGACGGAAAAAATGGGATTTTTGAATTTTCCAGGTGCTGGTGGGGTTTTTTAATATCTGGCAGGAATATTCCTACGACATCGACGTTTCCCTTCATAAGATCGAAATCTTCCTGAGATTTAATGAAAACTATGAGTATGGTCCGGTTGATGAATGGAGCTGGCTTGTTGCTAATTCCTTGCACACGGTTTGTTTTTGGCGACGCGACTGGTTTAATTTATCCCGAAGCACGTTTGAGCTCAACCTCCGTTTAGTTGTTGGACGCCCCAACGCGCGATCAAGATAACTGGCCATAGCTTGAGTAGATAGCGCCGTTCGCCTTTTTTGGAGTGTGAGTGTTAGAACGAGGCTTACCCGATTAAAGCCAGCAACCTCACTTTTCTATGCTGTACGAACAAGGCGGATCTCACGGCCGCTGAAGCATACCTGGTCATCATATGTACGAGTACTACTGTAGTTGGTAATCTGCAAAACGACGTGACCACAAAATGGCCACAACTTGTCCGGTTTTCTGCAACGGTGACTACTGCGCTGGGAAGAAAATGAACATGTCTATAGACTATCAAGAATCTATTGGTTTAGTCGCGGACGTCCTTGGAAAAAAGAGGAAGGAAAAATACCCGTGCAACACAGATACAAAATGTTAGGCAGCATCACTACCTCCTTAGGGCGGGTGCAGAAATCGAGTGTGACATACCGCCACTGCTCCCGCCCCCCCGCCCCCCCAACGGTGGCAGCGTCTGCCCTGATCCAGACGGCGAGGCTAACCTAGAGCGCTTTCTAAATGTTGTCCCTGGTCCCGATCCAAACCCCCTCGCGGCTTCGAGTTCCGTGCTCGAGACGGACTTGAGCATCCTGCCATCTTCTCTGCGCATCCAGCGCGTTCTCGCGCAGGCGTCTTTCATGAGCTACATGGCGGGGGGGGGGGGGGGGGGTGCATGGGCGGGGGAGCGGGTGTGGAAACATACCGGCATTAGTAGAGATCGATGGTCGTGGGTTGTTCACTGACTATGTCGACATATGCTACGATAGGGGTAGCACTGATTAAATAGTTGTTATGAGGCTCCGCATTTGAGCTCTAAACCTCACCCGAACACTGATTTTGAGAAAGGGTAAAAGTTCAGCCCGACGACTATTAATACCACTCCCATGGCCTAGGAAGTGATGAATACCTGGTACCAGATACACGGTATAAAACGCTCCAAGTCCGGCAAACCAAGTAGTATTGAGCATTTTTCCAGACGAGGAGCCCCGTAAGTAAAACAAATGGCCAAAAAATGCTCCCCCGCTATCGTACATCAGCACGCGCTTCTGCTGTCGATCTGTCTCTGGTTCAGAGTGTCCACTCGCACGCTGCTGTCGGCAAAACACGCACTGCTGCCGGTATCTCGTTCGGTGTGTCCACTCACTCTGAGCTGTCGGCTTCTCACCCAGATTCCCGACACAGGCACGCCCTATTCTCTATACCAAAATACGCAGCGTTTTATCCGTTACACTGCGTTCACATACGCCGTTACCTCGTCTGCATGAGAAAACCTAGCCATTCTCGTTCATCGTGGCATTTTCGCGTTGTCCACTGGTGGTTGGTTTAGATTTCACGACGAGGAAATCCGATATATTGTTGCGTGTTTCACCCCGCGCTCGACTTTGCTACGCAGGAATACACAAGGCATGCGAATCTTTGCTTGACACTTACCAAAGCGTTGTCGCAGGAGCATCGGTCGAGATGTGCTCGTACGCGATCCCGCTCTGCCCGCCGGAGACGCAAGTTTTCTAACAAATTGCGGTACCTGCCGTACGCCGTGGAGTGGCACGGGAAAAAGGGGGGGGGAAACACTTATTAACAGCGAAGTTCGGGAACTGAAGATTGCGCATCAACTACCTGGTACATCATGCAGTGATAGACAAAAAGCTCGCTTCCATACGTAGGGGGGGGTAGTTGTCGTTTATCATGTTACGGCAGTAACAGTAGTTTCGAGAGTGCCATATTTTCTGCGAGAATACTATTTGCTGTAGTAAGTGAAACGGTGGCTGGAAAACCATCAGATTATTTACTTTACGTCGGCGGACGGCAAACAAAAACCGACCGTTGGCAAAGAACACTGGCACGCCCTGGTTAGTATCTGCTTGACTTGTGGCTAACACCTACTCGTACGGGCGACGTTTTTCGGCACTGCCACTGCGATACGTGCGTCCTTTTGTCCTTTGGCCGGGGTACCAGACTTATATGTAAGCTATGGTACTCGTCACATGTGTCACATTTGTCCTTGAAGACGTGACCGACTTCTTTGTGAGACGATCGTTTTAGGGCAGTCGGTGCAAACCCAAGCAATGGCATCAGACGCTGCAGGTTGCCTGCTAAAGGAAGTGATAGAGCCCGTTAGCCCGTTTGTATACCAGGTAATATGTACGTACGCATGCTGTCGGTTCGAGGATCGAATTTTGAAGCATACTGGTATACGCATACCGTCGAAGCGTCTCACTTTCTCCCTTCGTTGCTTAGTTGAGTGTTGACGTGCGCCAGCTCCTTTCGATCTTTGTCGATTTGATCGAGGCACGCCTTTTTTTTCGCGGCCATTCCCCCTGCAAACTTGTCCAGCTCACGCACCTGTGCGTTGGGCCCGCCAAGGCGGTAGCAGCATGGCGGCACGGGTCAGTATCAAACGAGTAATGACCTTTTTATAGAGCCTGGCAATACTCACAGCAACGGTACAGTAGCGGCAACGATATTCATACAACTTGAAGTCCTGCATTACTTGCATTTTAAAACAAAGCATTCCTCATCCTGAGCTATTAATAGTATAGCACTCCTCTAAAAGGCACACATATCGAAACATGCGTTCGACGAGCGCTGTCGTTGATCGGCTATTTCCTACAGTATGGTCTCACAACATGTGTTGTTTGTTCATGTCCCGCAAAGCCGACGATATAATACGACGTGAATCATTCAGCAGCACCGACCGCTTGCCTGTCGATTGGCGTGGGTGGCAGGATCCTTAACCGTGACCTCGCTCTGCTGTTGGAGCAACGTCTTACGAACGCCCGTCAGAACCGGCTCCGACCGTGCAGCAGGGCTCGCCATCTTGGACGACCCGAGAGAAAAGTCTCCCTCTTTTCGCGCTTGAGCGCTGCGGTTAGCTAGCTACCGCTTGTGTTGACGGCGTGTTTCTTTTGCTGCACAAGTTTTAATAGGGCACCGCCTGCCTCGACAGAGACAGTCGGTTGGTGATCAAGCAGAGACCGCCGTGTGGAGTGTCGAGAGTCGAGAGTCGAGCGGTCGATTCTTCTCAGAAAACTTCCAGTTTATGAAACCGTCAAAACAGGAGTTTATAGGGTTTTTGAGGCGTTACCAACCAGGGATGGACGGGGAGATGGTGTAGGCGCCCAGAGACCATTTGCCAGCCTTTGCAGTGTTTGCCTTGCGCTCAGCGCTTGCACTTGTCAGTTTCTTGCAGATTTCCGACTGAACAATGTTCCGCAAGAAGCAGGACGTGGCGGAACGGAGCCGCAGCCTGCTGAAAAATAGCGCTGCTAAAAAAATCAAGGCGGAAATCTTGGTTGCTTTGCCCACCCTCACCAAGGATGTCATCGACGAACTTATGCCTAACAAGGTATGCTACGTTACGATACACTCCCTAGGTCTACATGTACAGCTCGCACGAGTTCCCCACGGTATAAGTCGAAGCTGATATAAGTATGGGTGTGCACCCCTGTGTGCATAAGGTTGGTATATTAATAGTCTAATTGGGTTCCATTCCTCCAGCCCTCAGATGGTGCTTTTTGAGGGGTGCAACGTCCAACACCGCATCTATCCCACTTGAAGGTTGAACGTCAAGGTGAAGGTGCTGGTACGGCGTAAGCGCACTAAGCCTTGCTTTCAAGCAAGGATTTTCGGCGAGCACGTAACGGGGTACAATGTACAATACTGCCTCTGTGCGGGCTGAGAGCTGAGAAGCGAGAGGCCATACCTACGCCATTACGGTTATGAGACGACTTACTTCTGCTGCAGGTGTTTCACGCGGCATTCGCACTTTGTGCAGGAGGTCCTTCACTCCACGGCCGAGCTTTGTACATACGAATTGCCTCTCATCTCTAGAGCCATCATCCTTAGACGATCAACCGATCATGGACCCTGCCACTGCTGTAGTCTAGACCGGTACAGGTTCTGGTTGTAGTTTCCATCATACCTCATAGGAGTAGTGCAATTACCAAACGAGCCCTGTGAACTGTGTGGAAACGACACCATCAACAGAAAAAAGTGATTTTCGCTGCGTCGAGAGAAAGCAGAGGGCATCTACACCAACAATAAGAAAAACTCACAGCACTATGTATAAGTCACAACATATCAACATGTCGTGGTCGAGATACGGTGGAGCAGGAGCCCACGGGAAAGGAGGGGCAGGCTGCCTCGGCAGCATATTTTTCTAGTTCATAATCCCAAGGCGTAACGGCTGCCGCTTGTGCCGGGTGTAACGCCGGGTTTACGAACGTGCTCGCAAGCTGTTGGAACCCCGGTGAGGACGGGCTCCATGCTGGCATGGCGCCCGCCCTGTTTTATCCTTGTAATCGGCACAAGCGGCAGCCATTACGCTTTGGGGGGATATACTGGCAAATATGCTGTGGGGGGAGTCGGCCGGCCCCTCTTTTCTCGTGGCCTCGTGCTTCGCCATATCTCCACGACGAGTTGGAGCAAGCACCTCCGTTTCTGTGGGCGCCGGTCTCCCGATCAACAGTGTACGCGATGACATATATACAGCAGTAGCAGACAGACAGACGAACAAAACCGGCATACCTCAAGGAATACTGTTTGAATTTGGAAGCCTGTACGCACCCCGCCACTGACTCGGAGGACGGCAATGCGGCAATTGTGCCTCATACTTGCAGTAAGCGGTGTACGCTCGAAATGCATAAAAAACGGGATCCCGACGCAATCAAATGACACGGCAGCAAGGTCACCAAAACGGCAGCAGCACCCGAACCGCGTGTGGAACTATTATTATTACAGGGGACCATAGTAAACAGGACCAAATATTGTTCGTAAAAATAGGTAAATATATAGGTTTTTGTGTGTACCGTAGGTCCTATTTACTATGGTCCCCCTCAATAGTTTATCTACAGGTCTCGCCATCAGATATTCCGGCGATGGCGGACAGCAGCAGGCAGACGGAGAGGCGAACACATGTATTTACTATTTCTGAATTAACACTTGAATCATGGAATCCCGTACGCACCCTGCAATGCCGATATTTTTAGGCCAAAGGCTACAAACAGCCTGATGTAAGGAAGGAGTTAATACAATGTATGCCCTTACCGGGAGGCCAGCTTAGGGAGGACCGTGATGCGTGTGCACTCGCATTCGATGTAAGCCGCTAACCTCCGGCAGGAGTGAGCTGATCGACCGCGGGAACTTAACAGCCAGGACGCTGTTCAGTAATCAGTGTATGTTCAGGGTTGGGGGTAGCCATAACCGATTGGGAAACGGGTATGTTCAGAATTGGGGGGGTATGCCATAAAGGAGACCCTAGCTGGCCTCCGTCGCAGCCGCCAGTACTAGAACAATACCTCGTTCACGAAGTACAGTCGAGGTCCCTCTATAGTGCGGATATGTTCCAAGCGATATCACCAGCACTATATCGGGCACCCGTACTATATAGAATTGGGAAACATACAGGTTTTAGTATGGGCGGCAACATCCGTGCCAAGTTATTTCACCCGCACTATACCGGGAACCCACAATTTTTAACCCGCACTATAGAGGGACCACGAAAGTACCATTATTTACGCTTTTGAGGTGGACAATGCGGCAGAATCATAGAAGTATCTTTCCTGAAACCACTTCAAAAGACAACTGCCATTGACGCCAGGGAAGATGTCATCCGTGCACAAAGCGCAAGGTGACACTCTGCACGATGTTTAGCTCGGTTTGCGGAAAGCCAAGGGTCTAACTCCTGACAGCGCTAACATACACGTTACGGTCTCAAGAGCTGGTTTGTGGACTCCCTGGAGATGTTGTTTTCCGTGGCACTTGATCAGCTACAAACGAAGCCCGATTGCAGCTGAGCAAAATTGCGGGGACACAACACTTTAATGGGAGTTCGTGGATTTCGCTCTTGAAACCGCAACGTATAGTACAGCTCGGCCAGAAGCTGGACCCTTTGCTTTCCGCAAAATATTCGTGCAGGGTGTCACCTTGCGCTTAGTGAATGGATGTCATTTTCTCTGTCGTTCGTTGGCAGTTTGTTGTCGCTCGGAGATTTAACGCCTTGCACGCTTATGGCTTAATCTACAGTTGGCATTGTGACGCAGAAAACTCGTTTGGCACATGCAATGGTAACGACAACTGGCTTTAGTGATCACAGCGATGAAGGAGGCAATCCAGGATGTCGTCCGCATGATCACAGTGATGGATGCGACTGCTGTCACGCGCTCCGCTGGACGCTATTTTTCGAAGCTCTAAACAGTCTACGAGTATGCGTACAGTGGTGGGCGCTGAAGGTCACCTCTTGGGCTCTGCGATGCGGCCAGCCACGATGGCTGTTGGCATAGTCTGCCCGTGGTTGTTGTAGCTCTTGTTGCTGTTTGCTGTTGTTGTTGCTGTTTCTGTTGTTTCTGTTGTTATTGTTATTGTACGTCGCTGTTGTTGTCTTGCCGTGACGACATCCTATGCCACCCTGCTCTACTCTTTTCCCAGGACGGCATAGAGGTGGTCAAGCTGGCCACCCGGGCACTGGTATACTTCCACGTCCCGACCAAGACGCCGCTCTTTTTCGATTCCGACGGCCGCAACAATCTGTTTCCCACCGTCTATGCTCTCTGGCGGGTACGAAAACTGTGGCTTGAGTCGGGCGCGACGGCGGGGGAAACCGCGCCGACAGCTGCCGCAACTGCTGTAGCAGCAGCAGGAGGCGGTGCAGGAGGAAGAGGAGGAGGCTGCTGCTGCCCTCTGCTCGTCGTGCATCCGCCGGTCAGCAAGTTTCTTTTGAATGGGGCTGACGTCATGCTCCCAGGTAATTTACTGTAGCACAGCGGTATTCGTACTGTGCCTGGCACACGGTTAGCAGTAATACAGGCACCGTTAGTTTTCGGCATAAAAGTGCAGTACCTGGCATGGCACAACAGTATAATCGTGTTTACAGTACAGCGTTCCACCAGAGATCTACGTGAAAACCCGGGTAAAATTCGTGGTTGACTCGCCGCATTTTCTTCGATGAACCACACTCGCAACCGCGGGCGCAGTAATCCATAGATACAGCGGTAGAGCATACACACGTAGACATTTCGGGGAGCGCGGCGTCCGGGCGCACCGGGCGAGAGGGTCTTCGTGGCGCAACAGTTGCTGCTGCCGCTCTCCTTGGCGTGCCTGCATGGATCCTCGTCGGCGTAGAGCTGACGGGGGTCCCCCGACGAAATTTGGTTGCGTTAAGCCATTCCCGATGCTATATGCAAGGAGAGATCGTACACTCAGGACTAACGCCGCCTCTCTCTCTCTCTCTTCTCTTGCCCACTCTCTCTCTCTTCTCTTGCTCACTCTCTCTCTCTTCTCTTGGTCACTCTCTCTCTCGTCTATTGCTCGCTCTCTCTCTCTTCTCTCTTGCTCCCTCTCTCTCTCTTCTCTCTCTCGCTCTCTGTGTGTGTCTCCGCGTCTGCCTCTGTCTGTGCGTATCTTTCTCTCCTTTTATTTCCCTCACTCCCCTCCTCTCTCACGGTTTTGCTAATTTGAGCAGGCGTTGTGGTGAGAGATTTGGCGTCGGTGGACTACGTGATGGCGGAGAGGCGGTGCGTCTTGTCCACAGGCAACCCGGAGCCTTACGCGGTGAGGGCCTGGTACTCGAGACAGACTCATGCAGTTCCCCCGGAGCTCTTTACTTACAGTATTATCCACCCACCTCGCAAGCTGCCTAGCCCCTTTATAATACATTGGTGGGTCGCATCGGTTACACTGATGGTTTGCAGACATCGGTTGTACGAACTCGTTGGACAAATTGGACGCCCAAAGTGGTTTCACAAACTGCTTCGCACTGCTCTGTTCGGGCGTACCGCTCAGTTTTACGAGAGGGTCTAACAGCCCGACTCCTTGTATGATACGGCGATGTTGTTTCCAGGTGGGCGAGATGATCAAGGACAGGGAGGCGGTGATCCACGGAGGGATGACCGGCAAGGGACTCAAGGTGCAAAACATTCGCGGTTTTTTTACGTCCGCGCTCACGCCATCCCATCAATCGAGTTTTCGGTCAGACGATTGATGATTGCTTAGCTCGATTGATGATCGCATAGCTCGATTGATGATCGCAAAGCTCGATTGATGATTGATGGTCGGTTATTCGATGCGCTGCGTGTATACCCCTGGTCGATGCCAGGCCTCGTGGATGAGAGCACATGATCAGCAGTATCTCATCTACCAGCACGTAACGGGTGGTCGTATCTGTTGTTGCGGTTTTAGTTTCCCGCTGTCCGCCCGACCGTTGCCTGTCTGTCTCGCCAGGGCTGTGAGCTTCGTCGAACCCGTTAAGATGATTCTGACCTGCAGGTGACCGGTCCGACGGCGCCAACGATACAATATGGACAGCAACAATTACCTTTTGCCGCACGTGTACCTGTTCATCTAGGTAGACATGTGCCAGTTGCAGGGCTTGTACCTCTGTAATTACACCTGTGGTTATACCTGGACCTATGCCTGAGGCATTCACGGCTTATTTTGGCGCAGCAGCAGGAAGAGAGGTGTCGCCCCCTCCCCTCCCCCCCCCCCCTCCCCCGCCCTTCGAGAGAGCGCGGTCGGGATAGGTGGTGTACTATACCCGTACGGGTTTACGTCGAGTTGTCGTCTTTTCCCTGGCTGAACATGTTTGCGGAGCTTGTACCTGCACGCACAAGGTCAAGCGGTGACTTGCGATGGCGAGACTGTACATAATCGTGTACTGGTTCTGTTAGAACTGGTGGCGTGATCGCGGGCTTAAAGCTTGTTGTGCCGGTGCTTGTGCGCACGAGGGCAATTCGTGTGCTGCGTTGAACTCGTATCGTGACTGTGGTAACGATGTGTCTGCACAGCGTAGTCTCTTGACCGATGCCTTTTCGCTGCTCTTTTTCTCTGCCCGCCGCCATTCGCCTCGGGGACCTGGATCCGAACACAACGCTATGTAGGTTGTGCACTGCTACCTGGATTTCCTGTGGCGGATGGGGCCTCAAACGCTACCAAACGAGGGCTTCCGGCTAGACGGGGTGAGACGTCGCAACGTTAAATATTGTTGACGTTTGGTGTTGCTTTCGACGTAGGGTGTTGTTCTGTTTCCCCCGCTTTACGGCTTTGCGCTGCCTGCGCCAGAGGGCTTGTATCCCGTTTTTTCAACTGCAGGGTGTGATGAAGGGGCGATACGTTGCGCTGCTTGGGGCTTCCGCTTTTAAGCACTCTCACATTTGATTAAACACATATCGTAACCGCCTTGGTGTAGTATACTGTTTATCACATATTTTCGTTTCACGTGCCGGGCTTAGCTGTTTTCCTTTTCAGAGGCGGGTCGTGCCATCTGCCCCCCTCGGCGTGTGTCGGTCGCACTGGCGTGATTTGCGTTTTTGTTGTTCGTCGCATGAGCTTGCACCCCAGCTGCCTCTCTCGCCCCCCAACCACGCGTTTAGACCGCGTGTCGCCAGTGTCCTCCCGACCTCGGCAAGACGTTTAAATTTCAGTGTATTTCATTAGTTTACGTTACACTTTGCCACATCGCACCACATTGCATCACAGTATGTCACTATTAATATCATATACATTGACTTCCGTTTTACTGATGTTATTAATAGTGCAAATGCATATTTGGTCGCTCCTGAGTAACTACAATACCTTTTGCTCACGCACAGCGCCGGTTTTGTGCCCTCAACTGGCCCGCCCCTTTCGCGCGAAACCATCCAGGTTTACCGCTTGCCGTCTGCAGCGCCAGGAGCATCCTCCGCAGCTGGCAAGGCCGGCGCTTCCGAGGAAGAAGCCGAAGACGCCCTCGTCGACGACTGGGAGTACTTAGATAACGTTGCGGCGGCGGAGGAGGAGGCCGAAGCAGCCTCCGCCGCCGCGGGGGAGGCTGCCGCTGGGGGTCTCGGGTTAGAGGGTATCTCTCTTGAAGACCCCGGCGGAGATGCCGGGATGGCTGCGGGCGCGGACGGAGGGGGTGGCAAGGAGGGGCCCGGGGAAGGGGGAGAGGAGGGGGCGGAAGAGGCGGAAGAGCAGGAGCCGGTGGAAGTTGTTAGCGAGCGTCTCCTGGCGGCGTTCTTGAACGGGCTTAAGAAGACGCTGAAGGATACGCAGTTGCCGATGTTGGTCAGGTGAGAAGGCGTTTCGGGGTTTTCCCGCTCCCCGCGGCGGCGGCGTTAGCCGCGGCAGCCGTGATGGCGTACATGGCATATATACTACTTATGGTTTTCTATGCCGCGGAAGAGCGGGCTACTAAATTGCGTGGCGGCAACGGCGGCGCCTCGGCAAGGTGTACTAAAAGGTCGAACTATAGCCGATTTTGCCGTGTTTTTACGTTGTGTTCGGGCGAAGGGTAGGGGAAGTGCTTTTGCCCCCCCCTCGTCCTTGAGGAATGCTTGGTTACCGCCTGACGAGCGGGAGCCATGTAGGGTGTGTGTATGTGGGCATTTTTTCGCAACGTTTTACCACTAGCCGGTACTGGTATGTCTGTCGGTCGCGCTGCTGGACGTGTACACCCCTTCCTCACAGTCAGATATCGCCGTCACCCCGCCTCCCTCTTCCAAGGCGCCTGAATGAACGCTACTCCGCTGCCACCGCCACCCCC